>JARKHS020009293.1:0-52500 GCA_030143305.2 Amblyomma americanum | reverse complement strand
AAGGGGCGATAATAAATCCGCCACCTCAAAATGATTGCCTAGAGGGAGCTTTTCTTGAGTTTGCTGACAACTGATTGGATGCAAACATAATGGCCAGTGGCGCCGCAGGTTCTTTTCAGCGATGGAATGTAATCGATTGAAATGAACAGTTACAGTGTAGCGGCCTGGACTACCTCGCAGCAGTCGTGATGGCTGTTTCTAATGGACAATGACGCTGATGGAGAGTACGAATAGGCTGAACATCAGTGCAAGTTGATTTCGGTTCATCGAAATACGTAAATCAAGCGGCAGCAACCAGCGGTTGAAAGCTAAAAGCGTGCCTTCAAGGGACCGGAATAGCACAACACTCCTACTGCGTTGAATTCGTGTGGTGCGCAGCTGTACCGTATTTTGGTAAACGTCACAAATTATTATAATTCAAATGCCCGCTGTTTCCCTGTGCTATTAGACACCTTTAGCACACCGTGTACCGTGTTACCGTTACCGTGACCGGAGTAACGATCGAGGGCCCGCGCGCCGTCACTGCGCATGCGCAGATCGCCTAGAGGCCACCAGATGGCGCCAGGTACCCGGCAGCTGCGCGCAAGTCTTCCGCATCGGGGCCAATCAGCGCATGCTTACTGCCGGTGGGCGGGATTCCGGTCACGGTAACGGTAACACGGTACACGGTGTGCTAAAGGTGTCTATTATTTTTTCATGCTTAAACGCGTCTGAAGTGCCGTAATCTAAAACAAGATATTGCAGAACAACTGCTGCATGATTCACTCGCAGTCAGCTTCGAAAGAGATGAAGTAAGAAGTGCAACTGCAATAGTCTGACAAGTGGGCAAGTTATTACCCTTTCCCTTTCTTCTAGGCGGAAAGAAGGAGGAGGAGGAAAAATTTTAGTGAGCACAAAATCAGTCAGGGCCTCTTACTTAGTTCAGTGGTAGATGAACAGTAAGAGGTAAAACTTTTTCACGGGCTAATTGGTTCTGGATCTTTGAAATAAGTGCGAGCTTAAAAGACGGAAACAGAGGTAGAAAAGGCCAGAAAAAAGGGGCAAGGCCGTAACTTCCGATTTTAATGAGGACCAAATGCACGCGTGACTTGTGCCATCATTCAGGGGAGAAGCGAGAATCGGTGATTGAAGTCTACTGAATGCTCAAATAGAATATATCACTAAAATATCTTGAGTACTTTTCAGATTATAAATTTTTACATGATTCATTGTGATACCGACTTGCAGAAAGCATGACATGGTAGAAACTGGCAGTAACTAATTAAGTTTTACATAAAAGAATGTTAGATGACGTGACATTGTCCAAGTATATTTCGTAGCCTGATTTTTTTCTACAGAGAATGTTATATCCATGCTTGCATAATGCACTCATCATCGTAATGACAAAGTAGTGAGAGAGTGAAGAAATGATAAAGCAATTAAGAAATATAGGAACATCATAGCATAAAGAATTTATCAAGGAATGCAATGCATCAAACCGCATGAAAGTCAACGATGTCAATGTTATGCTATAGCTTTCGGCAAGCAGAGCAGTCGGGTCAAAAAGCACTTTAGAAAAATAGCATCTTAGAGTAGATTCTGGCAGTTTTTTGCTACCTACGGTCAGAAAACCACTTTTTAAAGTCCCTTCTGGGCTGCTTTTGGGGGAAATGTTTTTCGTATATAAAAAAAAAACAGCACAGATACCAAATACGGTTCGTTACTAAAATCCGACTTTTTTCGAGAGTCGAAAGTTGCGCCCCTGTCTCGTCGTTTCTATTTTTTTTCTGCTTTTGTCTTCGTTTATTAAACGCACGCTTATTTCATTGATGACAAAGGTGTTTTAAAATTTAACGAACTTTGAGTACACATTTCTCCTTACTGGGTTATTTCGAGCGCTTGAGTCGATGTTCAAACAACGATAACGGGCCAGAGAAGTAATCCAGGAAAACAGTGTTACTAATAGTTTTATTTCATGCGTAAGGGGCTTAAAGATGCACCGCGAAAGTTTCTTATGTTGTACCCTTTGACTCTACTCAGTTCAGTGCTAATGACAATTATTGCTGTCTTCGAAGAAGCTCTAAAAAAAAATCTCAAACATTACCGGGAGTAAAGTTTGCATTCGATTCCAAATGTCGGCCGCTGCCTGTAGTGGGCATGTTCTTGCATATACGACAACGTATCGCAGAGCGAAGGAGCTTGTGCCTTTCTTTTTTATTAAGCTACTAAACTGCACCATGGCTTTACGGCCAGTATACAGTCGAGACCACTTGTAACGAACCTGACGGTCACGAGGATTGCATTAGTTGTATCCGAGGTTCGTACTAAGATGACTACCTGTGCTATAAAAGACAAGGACAGTGTAAATATGCTATGCGCGTGTGTTTATTCAAACGAGACTCTATTTCGGTGCTTTCCAAGCTTCCCAGAGCAGTCCCATGTCTCTCACTGATGACGCTGCTGCCCGCAAGGTACTTCAGCTAATTGAGATGGAAGCCTCCACGGCAGCCGGTGCTAGGTCAGCCGTATCTTTATCGTCATCAGGTTCCTGGCTATGGTAGAGCGTTCGTACTTCGCGTACCAATACATTCGTCATTGTATGGCTCTCCGATGTCGGCGTCTTCACCCGCTCCAGCGAAGTCATCGCAGACGAAATCAGGTTGGGGATAACGTCGGTGTTCGACAGTGTCCTGTGCGTTTTATGGCGCAGTAACCCAATTTTCAAGATGAACATCCTTCATAGTTCCTTGAATCACTAGCTCCGTCTTACGGAAGCAGCCGTTGATGCACTCCACAGTCAGTTCTACGAACGCGGACTTACTCCAAGGCAGCGACAGAGTCACCTCAACTGAGACGTCGGCACCTTGTCAGTCAATAGCTATCAGTATGCAGTGCACTGGTGGCGGGCGCCGATAGAATAGCACGTGAATTGTGCCGATGTCAAGTGGCAGGTCTGGCTCGTTGCGTTCATTGGTAAAAGATGTAGTGAAAGCTGATTCGGATCATGAGAGGGAGATAACTAGAAGGATAAGAATGGGGTGGAGTTCATATGGCAGGTTCTCGCAGATCATGAGTGGAAGTTTACCAATTTCCCTCAACAGAAAAGTGTACAACAGCTTTATCTTACCGGTTGTCACCTACGGGGCAGAAACGTGGAGGCTAACGAAAAGAGTTCAGCTTAAGTTAAGGACAACGCAGCGAGCCATGGAAAGAAAAATGATAGGTGTAACGTTAAGAGACCGGAAGCGGGCAGAGTGGGTGAGGGAACAAACGCGGGTTAATGACATCCTAATCGAAATCAAGAGAAAGAAATGGACTTGGGCAGGGCATGTAATGCGAAGGCAAGATAACTGCTGGTCCTTAAGGGTAACGGAGTGGATTCCAAGAGAAGGCAAGCGTGGCAGGGGACGGCAGAAGGTTAGGTGGGCACATGAGATTAAGAAGTTTGCAGGCCAAGGGTGGATGCAGCTGGCAAAGGACAGGGTTAATTGGAGAGACATGGGAGAGGCCTTTGCCCTGCAGAGGGTGCAGTCAGACTGATGATGATGATGATGATGATGATGACAGCAGTCAGAGAAGACATGTGGTGTGCAGCATGGTTGTCAAGCACGAAGAGTGAACAAGATTCCAAGAGAAGGCAAGCGTAGCAGGGGGCGGCAGAAAGTTAGGTGGGCGGATGAGATTAAGAAGTTCGCAGGCATAGGCTGGCCGCAGCTGGCAAAGAACAGGGTTAAATGGAGAGCCATTGGAGAGGCCTTTGTTCTGCAGTGGGCTTAGCCAGGCTGGTGATGATGACGAACCGGAACGTTCCGTCACTTTTCGAGGGCACCTCTCAACGGTCCTTCAGTTCAGTTCAACGCGGTTGCTACAGGCTCCATAGGGCTCAACTACAGAGCTCTGCGGGATGTGTTGTATACGCACACAATAATCAGCACCTGAATCAACCATCCTGCCCAATGCTCGGGGAAAACCAAATCCACCAAACCGGGCAGTAGGAAGGGGGGACGCTAAGGACACTGGTCAGTGGCAACAGTCAGCAACAGTGCCTCGCCCTCTCTTTGTCTTCCGCTTCTCCAGCAGAACTGCACACGCCACGCAAGTAGGAACGACTGAAATAGCCTTTTCTCGCTACACGAGCAACGGTGGACGGATTTTTCCTTTTCCGGAGCTCAGCCGCATTAAAGGGACACCCGCCGTTGGTCCCACTCTCCGTCGCAAGAGTTCCTTTCCGCGGCGTAAGACGATTTCTCCCATCGTTCACTTTCTCTGCACGCTGCTCACATCCGCCTTTCCCTCGCGGAGCCAGCCCGCAGGCAGGCATTAACCCCGCGCACCGGTCAAGGGAAGTGTTCCAGCCGATTGTCTCGCGGAGGTCCACAGCGCGAGTGAAACCCCCACATCGCTCGCACGCCGCGAAATTCGTGGGAGCGACGCAACACCCGCCGCCTGTCGAGTGCAGCTGAGTCCGCGTCCGTGGCTGCGCGGAGCAGGTGAGACCACCACGCTTGTCTAGCGTGCTAAATGAGCGACGCCTGGCGTAATGCCCCTTCTCACGTGCCCGGCTTCGACACGCCGAGACAATGGAAACTTTGAACAAGATAAAGACTCTCCGCGCTGGCGGACCATGTGTATGCATACAGCTGGGAGAGTATAAGTACAACCGTGGCAGACTTTCCGGCGGCAGGTGCGGTTTCTTTCTCGCTTGTTTTTTGTTTGCTCGCTAGAAATCGCGTTCGCATCATTGATGCTAGACGGTGTGTCGCCGAACCTCCGGGGCATCAAGGAAGAACAATGGTGAGCGCGGTTTATGGCCCGTGCCGTTTTTAGATGCTCTGCTTGCATGCCGTTCACGCTCGCGGTTCGGTGATGTTCACGAAGATTGTTTGAATAGCCGAGGATCAACAGCCCGAAGTTAGGCGTGAGTATGTTACAACAAATCACATGGATGTCTCTCCGACACGAACTGGAGTAAAAGGCAGACCCGCAGAGATTTGAACGTAGTGACACGTTGAAGTGAACTACTTCAACTACTCTTGTCACAGTTAAAAAAATGCCTTTTGTTCCTCTTAGCAACTGTCCAGGGCACAGTTATAATTGAAAGCACTGTTGTTTTGCTGAAATTTATTCGGGCGTGAGGAGAATTCACACTCTATACTGTGCTGCGTCTGTAGGCTAGGGTCGGTATATTGTTGCTTCAAAGTGCACAATATTGTGTGAGGTGTGTGGGCGGATCGCAGTCTACATCTTTTATGCATCTGTTTCTGTTTTGTTCCCATGGTCGTCCCTTTGCACTACCTTGCATTGTTACTAGACAATCAGTTACTAACACGGATCAGGAGTATATATATTTGTGCAGGAGACGACCTAAGGCGTAGCACTAAGCGGAGAAAACAAACTGCAGTGTTTTGTAGGGCTTGTTCATACGTAATGTTGTCCTGGTAAACATCTGACAGAAAAACACAAAAACGTCTCACAGTGTGCAGTGCAGGTCGGAACAAGAAACTCCAAAAGGGACACCAACAACCATACAGAAAAACTGCTTAGAAAATCAGATAATTTGCTACGAGCAACGTCCGTAAGCAGTGGTGATTTTCCCTGAACACTTTTGTGGTAAACGCTTCTCGAAATGGTGTTGCTAGGTTTATGGTTTATGGGGGTTTAACGTCCCGAAGCGACTCAGGCTATGAGAGACGCCGTAGAGAAGGGCTCCGGGAATTTCGACCACCTGGGGTTCTTTAACGTGCACTGACATCGCACAGTGCACGGGCCTCTAGAATTTCGCCTTTATCGAAATTCGACCACCGCGGCCGGGATTGAACCCGCGTCTTTCGGGCCAGCAGCCGAGCGCCATAACCACTTAGCCACCATCTGTCTGATAATGCTAATTTAAGGTCCCAAAGTGTTCTTATTGGATAGCATCAAATACCGTAGGGTTAACAACGAATAAAGGAGCCGAGGAATAGACTGGGATACATCTCCATTGGCGCGATAAATCTAATCTTATCTCGTTGTGGCCACGCGGCTATCTCGTTTGGCTACCGAGTACCAGTTAATGGATCCTATCCCGGCCACAGCATCCGCATTTCAATGGAGTGAAATGCAAAAAGCCGAGGTACTGGGCATCTGGTACACAACAGAGCATCCTGGGCGGCTGCTATTGCTCTTAAGCAACCACTACAGTGTGCATTTATCTCAGTGTGCGTGCTACGTTGTCATGAAAAAAATCAGTGAATTGGCGGATTTAATAATCATTCGATCATTTTATCAATCACTTTAATGATTAATTGAACGATTAGTCGATGTATCAATCGAGCAACCATTCAACACATTTCGGAATCGTTCGATCATCGTTCAATCAATCAATCGATCATTCTTTTGACTAACCGATCATTCACTCTATGTATCAACCAATCAGTAACTCAAAAGTTCATTCAGTAAGTCCCTTTTTTGTTCTTCATCGTGAACTCAGTTACGAGCATTAAATGCAGGACATCGGTCGACAACCAACTCGCTGTTGTACCAGCCGGGGCTGTCTTGCAGTTTACTCTCTCAATGCTCCCGGAATGCCTTCGTTGCCTTGGCATCCCCACCGATACCCTAACGATCCCTCGGCTATCTGTCTTCCCCAGCCAACTAATCTAATTCGACCTAATTAAAGCGCGACAGCGGAAACAATCATGGGCCGCTACGCGAACAACAAAAACGCAAAAACAATCATTTAAGCGGTCCGACATCCAGGACACGCCGTCGGCGGTGTCTCGCTAAGCGGTGAGGACATGCAGCTTACGGCAACGACGTGGCGAAACCCGGGGCAAAGCGGGGCGGGCGGACGGACGGAGGAATGGCGTAACCGCGCTGTCGGCGACACTGGTGCGCCCACGTAACGATACGCGAGAGGCCAGCATCCCCGCGAGCACTCGGGGAGCACACGGGGGGCGCTGGTGGGGAAGCATTTGCCGGTTCCGGGGTGTCCGACACATTAGGCATGCCTGATTGACCCGGCGCCGCGCCGTCATGCGCCACTGTGTCGCGTTGCTCGAGCGCTCCCATGTTGTGGCACGATAAGCGCGTACATGGGAGACTGTGCGCGCGTGCAACCGCCCCCCGCGTGGCCTGCGAACAGCTTTAGGGCCGAAGGAACGGGACGCTGTATATACACGGCTTCTTCCGGGAAACACCGTGGGTGGAGCGAAGGTGCTGAGGTGAAGGCTGCGGAGCTAGGAATTCGGGGGCGATTTTCGGCGAAAATGAATACGTATACGAAATCGCGCCGGGTGATGTGGGTGGAGTGCTATACGGAGCGGAAAGGAAAGCGGGTGATTGCGATCGCGCTCGTAATCGACTGATCAGAGCGAAGCTAGACATGCAGGTTTTCCAAGAGGCTGGATAACCTAACGTGGAGGGCAAATCAAGGAAGTTTTTCGTTTGCTTTGTGGGTTTTTTTAACGTCCCAAAGAGGCTCAGGCTACGGGGGACGCCGTAGTGAAGGTCTCCGGAAATTCCCGCCACCTGGGGTTCTTTAACGTGCACTGACATCGCACAGTACACGGGCCTCTAGAATTGCGCCTCCATCGAAATTCGACCGCCGCGGCTGGGATCGAATCCGCGCCCTTCTCGTCAGCAGCCGAGTGCCATAACCACTGAGCCACCGGGGCGGCAAATCAAGGAAGTAAATCAAGCAGGTGGCAAGACGATGTGGTCTTGTCCATGAACAGGATGAAAAGCTTCATAATCTGCCATAACGTGCCAGTCAAAGACAAGAGTTCCGGCGGCTGAAGACGTGCATTCTCTCTGGTACCATTGGTGGCGCCGTCATTAACCACGGCTCTTGAAGGTGTACCAACATTCAGCGAATGTCCGGACCCCGTAGAGTATCTGTTAGTGGTCCAATTGGACTTATTTTTGGAAATGTGGCGGAGAGTTTGAAGGTTGCTTCACTCCCGCCATCGGTTGGCCATGTATTGCACTACCTCCGGTATCGGCCTTGTCTTTATCGCGTCCTTACTATCCTGTCTTTGTATCCCATCTTTCAACTCTCCTACTATCTGCACGTCGTAGCGATTGTGGCTCGGCTTGGGCCAGGGGGCAGGCCTGTGCACTTTCCTTTTCTTTCTTCCTGGCAACAACAGACAGACCAACATTCAGGGACGAACGAGCGGGGAGGTCACTTGAGGTATCACAAGGGTTGTTGTTCATGATAGTGCTGCTCATTATTAGGCCACGCACTTACTATTATTGCTGACTTTTTCTCCCACGCAAGCATCATTATTCCAGCGAGCGGGATACTCATGCCATCATTCGCCCTCTGATGCACCAAGCGTCCTAAACGAGAGCTCCCGAGAGACAAGAAAGAGAAACGCCACGCCTCTTCCTTGTGGAACCATGCTGATGAGGCTACAAAGCAGTCTGTGGCGACGTTTAAACGTCATCAAACATCTGTTGTGGAACACTCCGCGACGAAGTGAACCGCTTACACTCACCTGCAGGTGAGGGAGAAGACCATATGAAGTCTATTCAACAGCAGCCGCAAACTTTACGGGACTGGAATGCTCTCAATGCTATACTATATAGGCCTCAACTATGGCATTGTTTAAGGCGTTGCTTAAAAGATGTTAATAATTTTGGCTCGTCTGAACATTTCATTGCAGCGTTCATTACGTGAAATTCTCACGCGAGGTGTCTTCCATTGCACAATGTTTTAATTTAATTTATTTCTTTGTTGCGAAACTTGTAATGCGCTGATTTTGTTTTTATTCTGAAAAATAATGTTAATTAAATCCCACTCCCGCTTGAGACTTTGCAATAAAGCCAGCAGTGACTTGTAAATAAATAAAAAAATAAACACCGCTTCAATCGCACGTGTCTGGACGAGATGACCGCCACAGTTTACTCCGCCTTGCCGTACGTAGATACACGTAAGACCTTTCCAAAAGCGTTCCCTGAGCGTCGCCATGTTGGCCGCTGGACTGTTGTGGGCGCCTGGCGCTGGCACGGTAGAAGCGGCAGCAGAACCGGTTCGCAACAGTCCAGAGAGGAGGCGTTTCGACCCCATGCGTGTACACAATAGAAAACCCTATACTCACAGGGGTTTGGGTTTTCTCTCCGCAGGCGGCGCTCGAAGCGCGACATCTTGATGCGTGGGTAGAGGGCGCTGGCGGAGCGCACCAGGCGCATGCCCGCCCGGTCGGCCGAGTCCAGGGAGGCCACCTTGCCCCGCAGGTGGCTCTCGGACAGGTTGGAGCAGGAGATGCTGTGCGGCTGCTTCATACGGGCCTCTGCGAATACATGACGAGCATATATTGAAAAAATTGCACGGGTTGCGGGCAAAGCTGCATCAGGGAAAGCATCCACTCTCGAAAAGGTGCAGGCAGCCTGTCAGCCACTTTTCCAAGGGTTAAGCTCAAGCTGTGTAGTCGTGAACTGAAGCCTACTTCTGGCCGTGGCCGGGTCAATGGGTTATCGTCTATGTACTGAGGCGTTTCCGTCGTCGGCAACACGCAAAAAGAAATGAAGACGTCAGTAGTATTAGTGCCAGTAAACGCCGAAAGTGGCTTCGCATGCAATTAATAGGCGGGCAAAAGGGAAAGAAAAATCGTGTGCAGTCTTTATTCCTTGTAGGCGGTGGTTGGCACGGGAGGCAAGTGTAGGATCACTGAAAAAGCGCAGTATCGATGTTTTAGCCGTCTCTATACGTTAATGCCGATGAACTAGTCCCCCTATCTCCCCTGTTCAACTTGAGCCTCGTGGCACACTTCTAAAATAACAATAAAAAACTAGCCTGGTTTATCTGCCGATAAGAAGCCACCGCCACTGCGAGGCATGTCGTACTCAACATTCAAACCAGGCAGTACACATTTTACGTATACTGAGAAGCCCATGCGACTTTCAGTTTTCCTGAACGGAGCGATCACGTTGAAACAGCAACAATGACATTCAAAGCCCGTTCATATTGCCAATGTAACGAGGCTAATTTAAGCGCCCAAACGCCCACCTCGTGAAAGCAATATGCATAATATGAATGGCGACCAAGAACGACACAATTATCAATCAAGGAAATTGCTGTTCATATTAGGAAGAGAATTCAAGGTCAGGAGTTAGTCTGACTTCCAAGACCTGAAAGTCTGTATGGGTACTGGTCAAGCCTGAAAGAGATGTTTGGTGCGGTGTTTCCTTCTGGCCACTATCTAAGGCAGATAAAGCCGTTTCTTAGGACACAAGCAGATGTACAGTGTCTAACTGAATACAATTTTGGTTGTGGTAGAAACACTCGAAGAGCAATGCGCATGTGTTGCGTTCCTCGCACACTATAGGTGGTTTAGTGAGCGGGACCGTAGTTTGACTATTCAGCACGCTGCTACAGTGCCGTGAGCAGAGATAGAACGCCAAAAAGCATGGTTCGTGTCTTACGCCACGCTTGAACGACTATAAAAGATACTATTTTGAATCTATTTTGAAAAGAAACTATTTTGAATCTGTTAGGAGAAAGCCCTGAAGTTACAGTCGATTTCAAGCGAAGTAACGTTTGTCATTAACATCGACTTGAGCACAGCCATATTGCCACGAAGCAAAGCCTTACGCATATTCCTCGAATGACAATTCTTTCATGGGTCGTTCTTTGACCCTGCTGATTCTCTGATTCGAAAATTCGAAAATGTCATTATCATGATTCCCAGTTCGCAATGATTTCCTTGAAGCGCTAAAATCAAATAAAACCTTACAGAAAGGCAGAACAATCGACGGAGACGCACAGAAGTTAGACATACACACGTTTGGCTACTCTGCTGGGAGTGGGGTAAGTGGTACATCTAAACACAAATACACCTATATGGGAGTAAAAAGGGAGTAAGTTGTCTTCCAGCGCACTGCCTTTTATAAAAGGGAGTGCAACTAGTGGACAGCTTACTCTCTTTTTACTGCTTTCTGTTTAGAGGGTCGGAAAGGTGGCAAGGAGAGAGAGGAAAGAGGGATCTGATCACTCTCACTCTGTACGCTAGTCTTTGAGGCCTGTCGACTTGAGGTGTACCGTCGGGTTCAAAAGTTTGCGGGACGTGAGTGTGCGGGAAAAAAAATTATTTCGGTGCAGTAACGTAGCGATATCACGCGACTGGGTCCTGGTATAGAGCTAGAATGAATTTATTTCCGAGAACACAGTAAGGTGCAAAGTCGGGCGAGTTGAATCGGATTCATGGTCAAGGTAGCGCGAAAGGAGAGTACGGAAGGAAGAAGAAAGTCACGACACGAGAACGCACCTCCAGTAATATTCTGATCGTGATAGTACTGCCGTCGTGGTCAAAGACCTTTGTACGTCATGGAATAATGGACCTACGAAGAGTTAAGCGTTAGGTAAGCGAGTTGGTGAAACATGCTCTGCGAAGAATGGTGCGGCAGAAACTGACAAGTATAGTCTATGGTGATTTAACGTCCCAGAGCGACGCAAGCTATGAGGGACGCAGAAGTGAAGGTGATTTTGTGTTTTATTCTCTATTTAATCATTTCTTTAGTCGTGCTTTTGTTGATGTTTTACGTTGAATGTTTTCAATTCTGCCCTGCTATTTGTAGCCTTTTTTAGCTTTTTATCTCTGGCATGTAATGTTGCCGGTTTGAGTTTTCATTTTCATGTTTTTCTTTGTTTGCGGTTTTAGTCTTCCTGCGTGGTTCTGCCTGCTCTTCAAAGCACGGCTTTCCTCCAGGTTGTGTTTTGCCAGGGGTTTCTTGCTCGTTCGTTTTTTCACCTGGGGCAAACTACTGTCGGTTTTAAACGTCTTGTGTTAGTTGCTTCGGCTTTTTCGCCTGTTGTTTATACACATCGACCTTGCCGTGTTGCTTTTCACCTGGCGCACATTCCCTTTCATATTGATTAGATTTCTGTACGGTTATAGCGCACGTGAAGTGTTCCCGAGTGTTAGTTTTCATGTTAATGCTCTTGAGCGATGTTATGGCTTGCTTATCACACCTAGCTTCCATGTGTTTCCGTTTTTTGCTCCCCCCCCCCCTTTTTTTTCTCTCGCGGAGCGTCTTGCCTTGTATACTTCGGTGCATTGGCAGCCTCGCAACAGAGTGGAAATTTGGCGACCTTGTGCGTGTGTGCGTGCGTGCGTGAGTGCGTGCGTCCTTTCTGGTATTTGTCAATTCCTGCCGCGCCATTCTTCGCATAGAATTATGTAACCATGATTTAAGCGCCTTATCCCGCAGATTTTCAGCTGTCCATCTTAGCTGCACGGCTGGGCTGAATTACATATTATCGATATTGGCTGCTTTGTGCGAGCATGTCAAGGAAGTAATGCCCAGAGAAGATGATTGTGCTATCCTTCTGCAGCCACATCTTCGTATCGCCAGGAATGCTTGCGCAAAAGCAGACAAAATTAAATGCTCACTCCTTTAACAAGAGTTTAAATCTGTATACTGAAAGAAAAAAAATGTACTAGTAAGCAGCCCGTTCTTAAAGATTGCAGGGATTGTGTCTGTAAACTTCAGTTTTCACATAACTGTGGCTGTAATGATGCCGCTTAGAATCCAGATGTAAAGGATTAAATCGCGCCAGATTAGTACATTTTGTATTTGGTGCACAAAACAACTGCTAGGTATTAAGAGGTTTTACCAACATGGCTGCCATAACGGTGACAGAAAAAAGTGAAGAAATCGTACATGGGGAATGGGATGGTCACTTTCGCCCCACAGTCAATTTATTAGAGTGTTTTTGAATAAGGGGCCTCAAGGCTCGGGGGCTCTAAGGAAATAGCGGGCCCCAACGATGCTGACGCGTACACCGGTGACTTCTAGAATAGGGGTTTTCTCTATACGCAACGGCTCATTCCTTGAGTTTATTGACTGTAGGGCCAATGCGGCCGAAAAGACAATTACTATGAAATGAAAGTAAAGACATGAAAATGTTTTTTGTTTGATAGATTCCGTTACTTTTCGGCAGCTATAAAGTCGCATATAATAACCGAAACCAACGTAGCATACAAGGAATGATTAAACCTTTTTTGGGCTTGTTTGCAACGTACATCGCCATCTTGTGGCAGGAACAGCGCAGCACGAGACAAAGGGACAGGCGGGACACGGCAGCGTCGTGTCCCGCCTGTCCCTTCTTTGTCTCGTGCTGCGCTGTTCCTGCCACAAGATCATGCACCAACCAGCCCAACTTTTCATCTTGCTAACGCAGGAACGCGCAGTGATAACTCTAGCAAATGTTATGAATTCTAGTTTTGTTCGCTCTCAAATTAAGGAAAATTGCTGCATAAATACAAAAATTATAATTCTTTGTGACCCCTTTTTGAAACAGAATCCTTACGCTGTTTGAAGCTCCCGCGCTTTCAGACATCAAATGACGCGTACTCGCTAAGCCCAGCATCTCTGCAAAACCAGAAGCAACCTGAAAATTTGGCGCGTTCCTTCGCTCAAATTTTGTGCATGTTCGGACAAAGCGAAAGCTTCGTGCGCCATTCGTTTACCGTGAACGTGAGTCACAGTGTAGCGGCAACGACGGATCAGTGGTAAAGCGAGCTCCGACGGCTGCCGCCATGTCGTCCGAACGTAGAGCGGCGTTGGGGCTGTCGCCATTTTGGTGAGATATCTTTCTCCGCTACCGTTAACCCAAGACGCAAGGCTTGCCTTAGGCTATGCGCATGCGCATTTCGGAGCCCCAAAGCTGCTTGGGGGTGGGGGGGGGGGCGCACAAGGCTTGGGGCCCCCCAGTTACAAAGCTCTCGAGCGCTGTGGGGCACGTTGCAGCGAACGCATACACACCGAGGTTCTCCCAGTCAACTCCCGTGGCCTGTCGGCGGCGGGCGATCTCCAGCCACTCGGGGTCTCTCCTAGCGTCCTCTACTGGCGAAGACGAGAGAGGCCGGGCAGGCCGGGACAGCGATCGGCACCGCCTCTCGGAGTCGTCCAGGTAGCGGTCCGACGGGGAGGACAACACGTGCCGGTCCCAGGACATGCTCTTGAAGGCGGGCGCTACTGGGCTATCCGCCGCTGCAACAGAGGTTGAAGGGCGCATTTACAAGAGCGTTAACTGATGGCGCTGCGGAAAGACAAAGAAATAGCCAGTTCCTGCGGTACGTCACTGAGCGGCGACTCTATCTTCTATTCCTGCTCAGAATGAGGACCGACATATCAACGCGTACATCAGTCAAAGGGTCGTCCCTAGAGCACTATTATCGTCATCCCGTTCCAGTGATTAATCCAATCTCTTGCCAGCTTTTCTGGATAGTGTTGCATCAGTAAAAATAAAATTACCATACTGCCCGGCTTATTCGTAGAACAAAAAACAAAAACAAAATCACCTTCATGAAAAAAAAAAACAAGATGCAGTAAGACTACGATTGTTCACCCAGCGCACACTTCTTAGAGTAGGCAGAAGGAAATAATACTTTACACTGTCGCAATATAAAAAAAAAAGCCTCAGATGAAAAGAATGCACGCCGCCAATAAATGGTGTTGCATTACCCGGTACAGATCACGCCTTAATGGTCTTGGTGCCAGTTCCCGTTGGTGCCATTGATAATGTCAACTGACGTCGGCACTTAGAAAAACGCGCATTATTTGCAAGACTTATGAACTGCGTCGCTAAATTAAGATTGGCTCCTGATAGGTAAAAAAAATTCAGTGAAAGACGTCGTGGCCACGTGCTCCATTTCACAACTTTCTTTCTTAAGTTTCGATTTAAGTAAAAAGAGAAAACTAAGCTAACCATCATTTTTAACCAAAAGCCATGACACGGACATAAAACTTATAGAGGCTGGCAAAATTTCAATCCCGGCTTCAGCTTATGGTTCTGACGCTTCAGACACGTCGATAGCAAATTTAGCCGCCAACTTTTACCTGTCCTCACGTTTTCCACGAGACATTTGCAGTGGAAAAAGCAAAAGGAATAAAAAAGACACTTTTCAAAAAAAGAGAGTTCTTGAAGACAACCGTTACCAGTACAGTGCGGTTGCAAAGAACGTATTTTGAGCGTCTGTAATCGAAAAACACGGGCTCCTAAAATGGCTTCTTATGAGTAACAGTGCTTTGAGGAGCGTTCTGCATCGTACGACCATAGCCAAGTCACGGAACGTGCAATGCGTTGCAAGTCAGTCATAGCCAGGCAGGTTTGTTTCAGGGAGCGAGAGGTATGAACCATGTGACAATACGAAACTATAATCGCGACACTGCCACACACTATCCCATGACTTCGGTAAAAGCAGGCGTTCCCAAAACGATGGCGTATTTAATTCTTCAGTTGCTCTATAAGTAGCACTACCTTATGTATTCTTCAAAATAGAAAGCGCGCACAAACAAGCTTGAGGAAGCAACAATGTTTCACACAACATTTTGGGGATAATAATAATAATAATAATAATTGGTTTTGGGGGAAAGGAAATGGCGCAGTATATGTCTCATATATCGTTGGACACCTGAACCGCGCCGTAAGGGAAGAGATAAAGGAGGGAGTGAAAGAAGAAAGGAAGAATAGGTGCCGTGGTGGAGGGCTCCGGAATAATTTCGACCACCTGGGGATCTTTAACGTGCACTGACATCGCACAGCACACGGGCGCCTTAGCGTTTTTCCTCCATTTTGGGGACCGCTGGGGAATATTTGAGAAGAGAATAAATTTTCAGAGCTCGTGCTCTCTGCGACTTTTTTTTTTTTTTAATTGGTTTTGGGGGAAAGGAAATGGCGCAGTATCTGTCTCATATATCGTTGGACACCTGAACCGCGCCGTAAGGGATGGGATAAAGGGGGGAATGAAAGAAGAAAGGAAGAAGAGGTGCCGTAGTGGAGGACTCCGGAATAATTTCGACCACCTGGGGATCTTTAACGTGCACTGACATCGCACAGCACACGGGCGCTTTAGCGTTTTTCCTCCATAAAAACGCAGCCGCCGCGGTCGGGTTCGAACCCGGGAACTCCGGATCAGTAGTCGAGCGCCCTAACCACTGAGCCACCGCGGCGGGTACTCTGCGACTTCAAGTCGTTCTCTCTTGTGACGCCTCTTGTGAGGGAGTATGGTCACTTTCCCTTCCAACGAAAAAAGAGCGTAGCAACGGTTGGCCGAAGGTGAGATGGGGAGATAGCATTAGGAGATTTGCTCAGATAGGGTGACAGCATATGACGTGAAACGTAGCGGACTTAATCTGGAGCGGCCTTGGCCCTTTTTAAGACATTACGTGGATGTTGTTGTTGTTGTTGTTGATGATGATGGTGATGATGATGATGGTGATGATGAGGATGATTATGATGATGATGATGATAGTGGTACTCACTCTTGCTATAGGTGCGGCAGCTTTCGGATCTCGACACCGACGTGCCGGGGGCGTTGGTGGCACGGGCCTTTGCCCTGGGCAGGATCCGGAAGTTGATCTGAATCTCCGGGGAGGCCGGCTTGGCAGCGCTGCTCGCGCTGCTCTCCTTGGCTCGCGGTATTCGCGGAATGGAGTCGGGTACTTTGGTCACCGCACTGTACGTCCTGCAGCGAACCATTTGAAGAAATCAAGCGACGACTGAGTCGCACACATGTTTTCTTTTTTTGTCATTCGATCAGAACTTGAGCGAAGAGTTAGTGCAGCAACTACAAAAGTGAGTGGTTTGTACTGAAAACAATCACCAATCTCAGTGCAAACACCTGCGAGTCATATTAGTAGAGAGATTTATTGGTATAGAGAGAAGAGAGTAAAGGCAGATGGGCTTAGTCCGCCTCACATCAAACTTGATTCCAACTCGTGCATCACGTCTGCATACAAAGCGCCCTCGTAAACTGCGGTCAACAATAGTCGTATTGAAACCCAAAGCCTTCAACCGAAACCAGTTCACTGGCAAAACACGGCACCCTGCCATGATTTGTTTTTTTCTACTGCGATAGCAGCCCCAGTGGCAATTGGTGAAAAAGTCGGCTTCGTCTGTGTGAAGCTTCGGTTAGTGAACTCTGCACCCTCCAGAGGGCCACCCACCTCCGCACCCAAGCTCCACCTTCCAAAGGCGCCACCCACCACCCACCTCCGTACACCTGCAACCTCCAGAAAAAATATGTCCCGTGTTTGAAGCCTTGTCTTAGAGTAGAAGCTTTCATTAGCATAAAAACATCAAAGTAATAATCGAGGGCAAATCAAACTGCTATCGTAGCTTTCTCGCCTTATGGTTCCTGATCGTACTGCCAACCTTTTCTTTTCATGTAATCGGGAAATGCTCACGGCGGAATGGGAATGGGTACGCTGCATTATTGTCTGAATGCGAGTCTGCCCAGAACCTCGTCTGACCCAATTTAGTTGTTTGCAAACGGCGAACAGACTTCCACGGGGTCGCTCTAGACACTCCGTTGAAAGTTTAAAAGCGAAGGCGCTTGAGCGACTTCCGTGTATCGCTGAGAAAATAATAGACACTCATATGAGATGTTTCACTTCCTAGGTGACCTCTTTGTGCCGTTGGGGGTATAATTACGGCAGTTCTAAAGCTTGATAGCTAGCGTTTCCGTCGAGCATTAGCTCCGTATTTCATTCATAGCACGAACCCGGGCAGTTGTGAAACCTTTACTGAACAGGTCTTTAAAAGAAGGCATAAAAACTACATATATTTCGACCCGACTCACGGAAGGAACATCCCATCTGTCAGGATTATAGTTTGTGCGGATGAGCGGGACACAGCTTCGCGCCGGCTTGACCCAGGAAACGTATTGCACCATATTTAGTTACCCCCCCCCCCCCCCCCCGAGCTTATTCACCTCTGCGCGGGCTTCGTGCTATGTTCTCGCACGTTAACAACTAGTCGCTAAAGCGCGAAAGAATGCCCCGAGGTGTTACTCTTTTCTGTACGTGGTAAGAATAAAAAACAAGAAGAAAAAAAGAAAATGCCGAGAGATAAAATGCTTTAAAACGTGCAACGCGCGCTTGCGTTTTTATGGAGGCAAAACGCTAAGGCATCCATGTGCTGTGTGATGTCAGTGCACGTTAATGATCCCCAGGTGGTCTAAATTATTCCGGAGCCCTCCACTACGGCACCTCTTCTTCCTTTCTTCTTTCACTCCCTCCTTTATCCCTTCCCTTACAGCGCAGTTCAGGTGTCCGCCGATATATGAGACAGATACTGCGCCATTTCCTTACCCCCAAAACTTATTATTATTATTATTATTATTATTATTATTATTATTATTATTATTATTATTATTATTATTATTATTATTATTATTATTATTGTTATTATTATTATTATTATTATTATTATTATTATTATTATGTGCGACGCGGAATGTTGTTTGCATTCTTTATATATATGACTTTATATAAACGTAACCATGCAAAATCCGTGAAGAAATATGGGAGTACAAGGGCATTAAATGGAAGACAGCTTTTGAAACTGCTGGAAACAAAAGAAAAAAATTACACATGAAATACGTACGACCTCTCCCAACCGACAACTGGTTTGGATCAAGTTGGTTTCTAAGGAAACGAGTTTACTTTAGTTTGTGGGGGTTTAACGTCCCAAAGCGACTAAGGCTATGAGGAACGCCGTAGTGAAGGGCTTCGGAAATTTCGACCACGTGGGTTCTTTAACGTGCACTGAGGGATACAACACCAACTTGAGCACAACCATACAACCGCACAGGAAGTCTGCACTATACAGTACATGTTTATCGTATAACTGAAATTTAAAACATTTGTTCATGGTCGGATAGCGATGCTGGGGCCATTGTCCGATTAGGAGGTAAGAAAGTGCGGAGACGTTAATTCGACGTGTGTCCTATTGAATACCTTGTGCAGTTAAAAATACGAAAAAGGAGCCTTGAAGGTATGGGGAACCACAACCGATAAAGCGCATAAACAGAAGAAGGGTGCACGAAAGAAAGTGCATGAAGGAGAAAACAGTTTTAAGCTGTCAGGAACGTCGCCCCGCCAACTTGAAAAACCAATATCGCTAATAAATTAAAGGGTCCAGTTGAACTGCTGACTAGCTCAAAAACGAAACGTTGTCAGACATCTGTTCCGGGAAGATCCCCTCCCAGTGCGAAGTAGCACATGATTGCATTTTGAAGTTTAACATCGCAAAAATAGTACTTAAGAACACTGCATTTTTTTTGATGGACTAAGCGTAAATACAAAAAAAAGCAGTGAACACAGTAGCAGGCACCTTTGCCCTGTGTTGTTGTTTTCTTTCATTTAATGCGTCAGCCTTAGAATCCCCACGTCGGAAAAGTCCGTCTGTCTGTTCGTCTGAAGGCTCGGCAGGCGAGCGGAAAAGTGGAGAGGGGGAAATCCTTCTTCAATTGCTGCGTGTCACACTGGGATTGTGGGATCAGATCGGGTGAGTACGGCGATTGACGTATGGTGATTTCTGGGTTTATTGCGACGCCCACTTGCACAATCTGAACCCGTTAGCAGCAGCGACAGCTCCGTCCGGGGGAAGATTAACGCCAACGCATACTATTCTGCATCAATCCCAACCATCGTCTTGCTAATATTTTTTTTTATTATGCAGCATTAACTTCACAAGAAATGTACCCGACCTCGGCGGCCGCGTTTCGATGGAGGCGAAACGCGAAAGGCGCCCATGTGCTGTGCAATGTCAGAGCACGTTAAAGATCCCCAGGTGGTCGAAATTATTCCGGAGACCACCACTATGGCACCTCTTTCTTTCTTTCTTCTTTCACTGTCTCCTTTATCCCTTCCCTTATGGCGCGGTTCGGGTGTCCACCAAGATATGTGAGACAGTTATTGCATCATTTACTTTCCCCCAAAACCAATTTTTATTTTTCGATGTTTAGTGGTTAGCAATGCTAAACCACCAAGCATTTCTTTTTTAAGAGCGTCAGCTCTTACTCATCACGTTTCTCGATTTCTTGGGGTCTGCACCCCCTCCCTTCGGCGTGAAATTTTCTAAGTCCGAGGAACTCAAGATGGCGGCCCCACTGCAAATTGGTATAGCAACCCATTTGGTGATTGATTTGTGACGTCATTAGTATATCGAATTGGTGATTGATTGGTGACGTCACTTATAAATTCAATAATAATAATAATAATTGGTTTTGGGGGGAAAGGAAATGGCGAACTATCTGTCTCATATATCGTTGGACACCTGAACCGCGCCGTAAGGGAAGGGATAAAGGAGGGAATGAAAGAAGAAAGGTTGAAAGAGGTGCCGTAGTGGAGGGCTCCGGAGTAATTTCGACCACCTGGGGATCTTTAACGTGCACTGACATCGCACAGCACACGGGCGCCTTAGCGTTTTTCCTCCATAAAAACGCAGCCGCCGCGGTCGGGTTCGAACCCGGGAACTCCGGATCAGTAGCCGGGCGCCCTAACCACTGAGCCACCGCGGCGGGGGTAAATTCAAGATGTTAAATTCGTATTTCCATTGGTGTACCTAACTGTAATCGCATTCATATCAATTCTAGTAAACCAAACATCTAACACTCGTTACTTCAACGTCTTCCAGACGGTGGGGGCATCTTTTTTTTTCTCCCGGGCTTTTGAGGCAGATGGATTCGCATTCGTGCTCGTCCCCCGATTCTGTCGGGACTCCTGCACCGAATCCGCTTACCACGTTTGCGGACATTACAGCATATCTGCGCTTCGGTAGGCAGACGTTCCCAGAGCCCGCCAAGGGCCTGGATAGCACTGAGGAATGACACCTCAGAAGGCTGAAAGCGGGGTCGTTTCCAAGCCCTGCGATTCTAAAACTGATAGACCTGACTTTTTCGAGGTACTCTAAGTTTTGTGAGATGTGGGCAGACACATATCATATGGTATGGGCCTGCTAGAAAAATCCGCAAATAAAGAGATTAAATCAGCCAACGAGAGAGGGCTGGGAGGCGACCTTGTCCAGCTACTTTGACCTAGAGTCCCAGAAGGCTCTGGTTCAAAGAGCGCGTGCAGCGGCTTCCGCCAATGTCTCTGCAGATATTTCTTACCCGACACCGGGCGATCCGGCCATGGTTCCGGGCGTGGCGGAGGTGCCCGACGTGTGCCTCCTTCTGGAGCGGCGTCTCCTCTCCATGACGGGTGTGTCGGCGAACTCGGGCGGCGGCGTGAGCGTCGGTGCGACGGGGTCTGGTGAGCCCTTTCCCGACGACGAGGACGAGGACATGTCCAGGCTGCAGCCCGAGTCGAGACTGGACTGCCGCCGGTGGCCCAGCACGGTCCGGACCACGTCCTCCTTCTTGGGGACGTCCAGGCGCTTGATGGAGTCGGACCCCTCTTCTTTCGGAGCTGAAATGAACCGGACGCCCGGTTTGGGATCGTTCTGGGCGTTCTTGCTGTTGTTGTTGTTGATCTCCGCCTGCTGGTTCGTTCGATTGGGCTTCGGCTTGTGGTCTGCTTCGTTGACGTTATCTGCAAGGGGACAAAGGAAGACGTTCAGGGTGATATGAAAAATGGAGATAATTGGGTACAGTGCAGCGTTAACTCTAAGCCAGAAAGTACTAAATGTGATGCAGATATCAGTTCATTGGAGAATAAATGCGCTGTCCAACCCACTAGTCAATCAGAGAGAAACCACCGGTATACCTTAAAGACAAACTGCGAAGGAGCATCGCCCGTAGTTTAGTCCCCCAGCGGAGTAGCAGTTCGTCGCGATAATTAAGTGGTTGAAAATTGGTTCTCAAGCAAAGGAAATGACTCAGTAATTGTGTGACGTCTCGGTGGGCACCCGAACCGCGCCGTAAGGAAGGGAGGAAGGTGGGTGTGAAAAAAAAAGAGAGAAAGAGGTGCCCGGTGCTGGTGGTGGAAATATTTTCATGAAATTGTTTAATATTAATGTTGTAGCGGTGGTTGGAGCCCTCCACTACGGCACCTCTTTCTTCCTTTCTTCTTTCACTCCTTTCTTTACCCCTTCCCTTACGGCGCGGTTCAGGTGTCCGCCGATATGTGAGACAGATACTGCACCATTTCCTTTCCCCACAAACCAGTTTCCTTTCCGGCGGTTGGAGCTCTTAGTCTGGAACCCCACTGGCGTAGGCTGCTGTCCGGGCTCTTTTGATGAGGGCTCCGGAATATTTTGGACCACCCGGGGATCTTTAACGAGCACTGAAATCGCACAGCACACGCGCGCCTTTGAATTTTAACATTTTGGTTAGGGATGTATATATGGACTGCGGGGGCAGTACCGTTTACCAATGGCTTTTACTGAATTAGCTGTTAGAGGTTTTTGTGCAGACATCGCGTTGGTCACCCGAAATTACGTCATCATCAAATTACCATAATTACTGACGTCACCGTTGGTCACGTGGCATAGCGATGGGTAAAAAAAAACGCTGTATAAATCGTTAAACATCGACAGTACAAGTCATCAAACGTCAGGTAACCCACCATTTGTTGTTGGACGATATGATCTACTAAGCACATTACACACGACCTTGATCCTGTTCGCAGGTCAGATTACGAGAACGGCATTCAATTTTTACCTCATTCTGCTGCTAAAAGAGTGAAGATGCCCTTGTCTGTGCATTTTATTCCTTTACATACCTACTCTTACGGGTGAACTATGGGAACTGTTAACGCGAAAAAACAACAATAAACATTGTGTGCGGTGGTGCCGCCACCGACGCAGCGCGCATTTTTTCAGATGAACATCAAGTCCGTCCTTCTCCGTCGCTAGCGCTTCTGTTTTGCTAGTAGGACAGGTTTGTGGAGGGGAATTTCGAATCTGGTTTGGCATTTTCGCTCCAATGGCAATTTGAAGACGTTACTTCAAGCCGCGAGCGCCTCGACTGCACAAAGCTCTACATTTCCCTGCCCTTGCTACCACCAACGCCGGAGCATTCCATGCGTCGACACATTATAGCCTGAGAATGGCTGAAATCTCTCATCCATATTTCGCTCGATCAATCAAAAGGTAACTTGTCTCGCAAAAATGGCCGTAAGTTCAATCTTACACGATGTCGGATAACTTAAGACCTCCTAGTTTGATGCCGCTGGCCCTTAATTCTGCAGGCTCGGAATGACGTTTATTATTGAGCTGAGAAATGATTATCAGGTTAATAATGGGGTGTTGTGACAAGTATCGTAAACATCGCCCTTTGCGTATACGAACGGTATTTAACTTAACCCTGAGCTGTACCCAAGCCACAACACAGGACAGTGTTCATAGTGCACACTCGCAACATTTAGGAGCACCAGCGTGGTGTCGATTATTCTCGTGCAAGGCACGTGCGTTCTGCAGAAAAAACAAAATGAACCCACGATTTAATTCGTTAAATTAAAGGTGACGTAGGTGCGCTAGCACAATATGTATGGACCCTTCGCATAGGTTACTTATGACAGCAGCTGGCGCTACGCGGGTTCTGCCTTTCCACTTGGCTGCAGCTACTGCGCAACCGGTTTCCCTCTTTCAAAAAGGACGCCACCAGTTTCCCGCTCCCCACTTTCTCACCTGCGATACGTTGCCTCTCTTCGTCTTCCCTCACCCTCTTGCATTTTCCCCTCCAGTGAATGCGGAGAGGGGGATTTCTCTCTATCCACTTTGCCAACTGCCACCCGTGGCTGGTGACGGCTGGCAGGTGGAGACTTCACCAGGACAGCTAAGTGTTTTTATTGCGAAAACACTAATTAACGTGGTCCCAACCAAGAATCTTGTCTTAAGCCTTGGAGTAACTCGGTAAGCTAGGGTATCCTTGAAGCGCTTGTCCTGTGTGTTCGTCCCTTTCTGTATTTTGGTAGCGCTCACCAATACCTTCAAGGAAGCTAGGGTAAGTTCGGAGGATCGTCGCGCGAGCTGTAGCCAATGGGAGGGTGACCTTGAGGGTGAGCTTGCCCAAACCATAAACAAATAAATGAAACAAATATTGCCCCGACTGGGATGCGAGCCCGCAGCGACGATAACAGAGCAGCTTCGCTGGCCACTGCACGGAAGCACTATGCTATCGCCGCAACCGATCACGCCTCGTGTTGTTGTTGTTGTTGCCTGAAAAGATGATGGTTCATACCCACGGTGGGGGATTGGCCAGGGTTAAACTGCAACACAGTAGCGCCTCGCGCTGTGCATTGCACATCGTCGTCTTCATCAACTTCCATCATGCATCTTAACTTCGATCAGAGCTTAACCCGAGTCTAATATCGAGGCCAGACGTGCCGACGGCTCAACAAAGCAAAACCTTGAGCCAACCAGGCTAAACACATGCTTTCGAATGTCTAACTAGGTTTAACTACGCTAGAACCCTACCACTTAGTTTTTTCGCTAGTGACGCTCCTAGTGCTAGCTCACTCCATGTGCCAAACGTGACAGGTGGCAGCTCGCAGGTGAAGACTTCAACCGCAGACAGGACGGCTTTTTTGCCACCGAGGCATCTATTGCTAGGGCACTAAAAACAAGAAAGCGAAACAGTATGCCTAGCCAAGCGTTACATTGAGATACGGAGGCGGCGGCGCCTGTCTATTTCCAGATCGTGAGTCGGGATCCCACTCGGCTAAAAGCCTCGCAGGTCGGAAAAACAAAAACAAAGAAAACAAGGCCAACGGATACACCAGCGTGGTGCGTAAAAGAAGGAACGGTAACAACAAAAAAAAAACAGAAATAATTCCACAGGGGCCTATAGCTACGCCGTTGGCCCGAGGCTAGCACGCGGCCGCTGAAACTTGTTTCCCTCCGATCCGGTGGTGGTCCGAGCGCTTCCGGCTGCCATGAATACCGTGGACCACCGATGACCGATATTCCTCGCCCCGCACACCGAAAAGCTCGGCTTCGAACAAGAAAGAGGCGCATGTTTCTCTTCTTTTGGGGAAGATTCCATTCGAAGCTGGAGAAACCCGATCTCACTCGTATAGCTATACGCCCAGCATTCTCAACGCCGAACAAAAGTGCGTTTTCTAAGCGCGCGATCGCGCTTATCTCCCACGGGTCAAGGCACTCTGAGCATCGTGTTCTGCGACTTCCTCTCACCGGCCATTTCTGCAGCAGTGCCGGTATTACCTGCTTCGACGCGTGTCCCGAAATCCGGATGCATTGGTTTTGTTTCTTCAGCTCTTGGGTAATTCATTTCTGGCCACATTTTTTTTCCGCTCGTGCTCGCTCAGTATTAGGCGCTCACAATAGAAAGCGATCATCTGTACGCAAACGGGGTCAAACTGTGCTGCTGATGCGTGTTCACTGTGTGAAGATATATCTGTTTCCTTCTCATTTTGGTGGACACGCTTACCGAAAATTGAAATCAATTTTTTAACAAAAAGTAGAAAGAAACGCACTGTACGAACACTCGGTTAGAGAAAGGGTGGATCACTGTTCAGACACTCTCACCCAAGCCTTCTCCTCCGTGTGACTCAAACAAAAATGCAGCAGCTACTTGTCCAGCGACAAGAAACGGCGTGTCGCTTAGCGGCGCGTCTTATCAGCTTATTTTTTCTTCCGCAAATCTAACTTCCTCACTTTTATGTACGATGAAAGCCAATTACAGAAACTCTTTAGCCTTGTGTGAGCTGCGTGCTTTCTTTCTAGCACGTATGGTGCACTTGAGAGCCGGAGGGGCCCAAGTCCGATACAACTCAAGAGCGCTGAGCCACAAATAACCCTCAAAGCATACCCTTTAGCCAATGGGGTCGACCGTTTGTTACGGTGTCGCGTTTAAACCCTTAGCAAGGTATCGGAGATGGCCGGCAAATGCCTCCGTGAAATGGTATTAGCTGCGACGTCTTGACAGTCGGACGGCACCTCACTGGTGACCTAGTGGTTTGGGCATCCGCATCGCATGCGGGAGGTGCGGGGTTCGATCCCCAGTGCCGCCGGGTACCCAACGATGATATAATGGGCACAAGCTTTCCCTTGGCTTGGCGCTCAGTTTCTCATAGGGTGAAATTCTTGGAAAATGGGTTTCTGATCCCACCATGAGTAGACGAAAATACTTTGTGCCATGGGGCTCTTTGGCCGAAGCTGCCTTTGCGCCATTAAAATCTATCACCCCCATCACCATGACAGGTGGTCGACGCCATTGGATGCAGTGCCTCCTATGAGGGCTATTTTCCGCTATGCTGTTGACTTGTACCCTGCTACTGCAACCAACCTCAGCAGTAACGGCAACAATGATAGCACCAGACTGATAGATAAACAACTCTGAAGGTAGAAAGCTAAGACCTGAGACGCCTTTTTCTGCAGTGCGGAACTGTGGCACTAGATGTAGCTTGTGAACACTTGACAAACACGGTGCAATGGCTGAGAGCGGAGGGAGAAGATCACAGGTGCGTGAGCAGAGCAATCACTTTCCATATGGGCTTCTTAAAGCTGCACGTTACCTGCGATGTAACGCGAGCAATGGAGCTGCTCTGCGGCTGTTTTTGTTGTCGCCAATTATTCTCTTTTTTTTCATTTCCTTGTGCTTTTAAATAACCACATACATTTGTATGTGGTTATTTTTTCGCGCTTGTATTTTGTGTTCTTCTTGCCTTTTAATTTGTTTAAAAACTCTTCTCTTTTTTTATTCGTACCGGGTATTATTTACCACTGCACTCTGTAAAGCTTTCATGGGCTTCACGGAAATAAATATGAATTAGGGAACAAATAATAGGAACGTGTAATCTGCAGAGTCTCGACACATAGTCAAATATATGTGCTCTGACAATGCTTCGATGTCCAAACGAGACGAAAACAGAGGTTAAGTCTCTCCATGAGGTCTATGTTTGGTTCTCATTTTAATAAATGGCAGTGGTTTAGCTCTGGTTAAACCTGGAGTGACGTGATAGCTACAGCTGGTCGAGTGGAACTCGCTCAGTCGAATTGCAGTCAGTCTTTCGCCGCTCCAGCCGCAGCGGTGGCTGAGTGGTTACGGCGCTCGGCTGCTGGCCCGGAAGACGCGGGTTCGATCCCGGCCGCGGCGGTCGAATTTCGATGGAGGCGAAATTCTAGAGGCCCGTGTACTGTGCGATGTCAGTGCACGTGAAAGAACCCCAGGTGGTCGAAATTTTCGGAGACCACCACTACGGCGTCTCTCATAGCCTGAGTCGCTTTGGGACGTTAAACTTCCATAAAACAAAAAAAAAACAAATTTTTCGCTGCTCCATTTCGCTAGGCGTTCCTCCTTCATCTCCGTTCCTGGACGTGGATTCCCTCTCCCCCCCTCCCCCCCGCTCGGTTTCGCCGCCGCGCCGCGCCGCCGGCAGCTGCTCCGCACCACGTGACCAACCACGTGAACAGCCACGGTGGTCACGGGGTGGCCACGCTGAAGTCTCGAAATGCTAGCGTAATGTAGCTGTCGCTACAAAAAAGACGAGCAGTATTTCGATGCCAATTTGGCAGTCAGCCGAAATTTACTACAAGACCTTGCAAAGAACCGCAGAAAAAGTACTCGCGCCATCGCCTTTGAGACTTACACAAACAGCACACCGTATTGTTAAAGAGCGGTGTCCTCTTTCTGCTACCTGAATAAAACTACCGAAGAGCCGCTGACTAATTATTTCAAACCTAATATAATGTCTTGAGCGTATTATCTTGCGGTGCAACTAGTAATCACAGCTTACCGATATCCGTGGATAGGGGCGGCGAGCTACTGCGAGCTGCTGGCCCTCCTGACGGGGAGGCGCTGGGGGCAGCGGGCGGCGGTGCAGAGCCGTCTACGTCGGCGGAAACCGCGGGCGCTCTCGCTTCTCCGTGGTTGTCGGAGTCCTCCTGGTCGTCTTCGGGCTCCCAACGGTGCAGGGCCGAGAGGAAGGTGTGCAGGCTGCCCCTGGAAGGCTTGCGGCGTTTGCCCAGCGAGCCCTGCTGGGCGAGGAGACGCCTGTCCTTCTGGGCGCTGTGGTCCAGGACAGGACCACTCGGGACCACGCCAGGCACCAGGCCAGCCGCCGGCAGGCCGTTGGCCGCACCCCCGCCCAGCTGCAAGACAGGGGACCAGGAGAAACACGATGTCCACACCAGGAAGGACTGAATGTGCCACAGGGGTTGGTCCTGTGGGGATGGTATGGCTGCACCTGAAAGTGCAGCCTAATTTCTCTAGAGGCTCACGAAAAACGGCATCAGCCACAGCCTGACTGTTCGCCACGAGAACTAAGCGGTGAAGTTGGTTGCACTTTACGCATTTATGGTTTGGGTCATTTCGGGGCTGAGTGCGTTGTCCTCTTAGAGGGTCACTGCAAATTGGCATCAGCCACAGTTACTCCCCGTGAACTAACCTCTCGTAGTGGGGACGAAGCGCTGCAGTTAGTCCCATCTTATCTACCTTTTGCTTGGAGGGCAGATGAACCGTTGAAATACTGAGTTTGAAGGAATGGTAACCAATCAGCCCGCAGTTGTGATAAGGACTTCGAGTTTGCGTAATCCCGCAGGGAGGTGGACGGCAAACAGTCTGTTTATTTCGTCAGAATAAGCTTTAGAATTGAAATAATCTGACGATGATTGCTAAATGAGCTTAATGCTGCATTGATAGAAAAAGTTCTGAGGTCAAAGTGCCCATGACTGGAGTGGGCAGGAGGACATATACAGCGCCGCCCCGATCGTTGCACACGCGCTGATTTCGCGAGTAAAGATGCTGAAAGGGAATTCCGCGCTCTCTTGACCTAGAGTGAACAAATTAGCGCTTCCGTTTTGTCGCCAGACGCGGGCCCACCCACTACGGCCAAGGACGGGTTGGCCCGGGAAGTTCTTCAACACATGGTACGTCAATAAGGACACGTTGTTTGAGTCCCGCTTGATGTGCCGGTTCTGACAGTTTTCGCTCTGCTTCTCACGTCACTTCGAGGACAGAAACGCACGGCTGGGAGCAGAAAGCAGTTGTGGGATTGAAACAGATATTCGCCAACGCTTCGTGCTTTTCGAGCGACTTCGCTGATATTCGAGAGTAGCGCGGAATTTGTTGAATAGAGTAGCGGAGAATACGAAGTATGCTGAAAGCTTTTCAGCCGCATGCTATCTGCTGCACAATCAAGCAATTTGTTTGTATTGTGCTGGGACGGGTGCGTGAGCACTGCGCCTGCGCCATTAACTTTGCTGTTGAGTCGGCCGTAAGTGATATATGTTGTCCGCCAGGACTAGATCTGCGCTGGGATGTCGACTAAGCCCACGTAAACCTCCTTTTGTATATTGCTTTGAATTGCTAACGCCGCGATGGAAATGTTGAATTGCTTACTGAGCTGTACTGCTGATGAAATCCTATCGGAACCTTATGTAAGGGCGCAAGGCAACGAGCTGTAAGCAGTGCACTTGTTTAAAAAAAGGAGGGCCGCATATGTCCCCAAGAAAATCGTCTTAAGGCAATAAACTGGCTGCTTAAAATCGTCGCCACTACAAAAGCACAGTGTTCGAAATTTTCCCATTATGGGCTGTATAAATATCAAATGATTTTCCATCCAACTGTCACGGATGAGAATCCTAAGCTTATTTACGTTTTGTAGCGATATCTACTATTACGGTAGCATTTCGAGCCTTAAGCGTGGCTGCGCCGCCACGCTGTCACGTGGTTGGTCACGTGGTGCGGAGCAGCTGCCGGCGGCGCGGCGCCGTGGCTGATCACGTGGTTCGTCACGTGACCAAGTTCCACTCAGCCAGCTGTAGCTATCGCGTCACTCCAGGTTTAACCAGGGCTAAACCACCGCCAATTTTTTTTTATTTTTCCATCCGTTTGTTCCAACATCTAGGTCAACTACAGCAAACTCGTTCCGAATTATTCGGCTAGCCCAGAATGACCACACCCGCTTGTACGCCTCCTTTTTCGCGCGTCAGCAATTGCAGCGTTGATTCCACGCCACCCGTCGCTCGTCGGCAAAGACCTTTCAGGAAGCAAAGACGATCGTACGGAATGACAGTAACTCTGAGAATACAAAATACAAAATGTTAAAAGCCAATCAAATTTATTATTTCAAATTACTTCAGTACATAAAAAAAGCGAAGCTTTACAGTGTACAAAAATCCAATGCAGCTCCAGCATAACCACTCCGTAAGGAAACTTTACGGCCGCCAAAAATAAGAACGAATTATGGACGACAACGTATTGAATATCAAACAGCTAACCTTCTAAATAATGCTGTAGGTGTTTGCAGCGCACACGAAACACGGACGGACAGAAAAGGGAACGAAACACAGCGCTGTTTTTTGAACGGTCCGTGCTCCGTCCGTGTTTCGTGTGCGCTGCAAACACCTACAGCATGAAAAACCAACTAGCCCAAGAAAATACGATTTTTCTAAATAAAATACAAGGATTAACAGATCTGAGTGCTAATGTCTCCAAAAACAGGCTTTGAACTCTGCTGCTGGAAAATAACTTAGAACTCACATAATCTGCCATGTTTCTGTCCCTAATTGCTATTTTTTAGGAGTGCATTTTCATTTGTATCTTGCTGTTGTTTTTGTTATGATGTTGCAATTTTTGTTCCGAAGCTTGCAACAACCATGTTCAGAATTTTGTTATATTTGCAATCTTTGTACCAAGTACTTTGTGCCGGCATGTAAGAATTATTGTTTGTCTTATACTGTTATTTTTTTCGTTACATGATTTATTTACCTTTTTTTCCCTTCTTATTTCCCCCAGAAGATTTTGGTGTGAAACTTTTTTAAACCTATGTTTAACGTTTGTGCCAAACTGTATGCGGGGCAAGAGCTATCGTCAGGCGTTTCGCCTTTTGCTCTTGCTCCTCTTTCTGCATCAGAAAGGAACAAATAAATAAAAAACGCGGAAATGCCAAGGCACTGGGATACGAGAGTGTCCTTTTTTGCGCAAAGAAAAGCGCAGGGCATCATCACCCGCTGCATTCGAGTCCAATCTTCGAGACGCTGGCGATGGAAGAGTAGAGTGATCAGTGGCAAGGGACGGCGCTCAGTTCAGTTCGGCCGAGACGTCGACACCTACCGAGCTGAACGCTCGAATGCGTGGAGTGGGATCAAGTCGACCGCTCAGCGGCTGTGGAACGAGGAAAGCTTCCACGAAGACCCCCTGCCATTCTCTTTCCCTCAGAGCTGCACAGTCCGCGAGAAGTCACGCGCTACTTGTCAGCGAGCTCCATTGTGAAGCCTTTGACAGCGTGGCGCTTATTGGATCCGAGGTGCAGCTGGAAAAACTTGACTTCGACTGGAGACTGCACTTCGAAGACAGCGACGAATACGACCGGATTTCTCCGAAAAAAGCTGTTCGTCTCATTGCGCGTACACAACTTAAACGGGTCGTCTCATTCTAGTCTTGGCCGCCGCGGTGGCTGAGTGGTTATGGCGCTCGGGTGCCGGCCCGAAAGATGCGGGTTCGATCCCGGCCGCGGCGGTCGAATTTCGATGGAGGCGAAGTTCTAGAGGCCCGTGTGCTGTGCGATGTCAGTGCACGTTAAAGAATAATAATAATAACAATTCGGTTTTATTTGGGGGAAAGGAAATGGCGCAGTATCTTTCTCATATATCGTTGGACACCTGAACCGCGCCGTAAGGGAAGGGATAAAGGAGGGAGTGAAAGAAGAAAGGAAGAAGAGGTGCCATAGTGGAGGGCTCCGGACTAATTTCGACCACCTGGGGATCTTTAACGTGCACTGACATCGCACAGCACACGGGCGCCTTAGCGTTTTGCCTCCATAAAAACGCAGCCGCCGCAGTCGGGTGCGAACCCGGGAACTCCGGATCAGTAGTCGAGCGCCCTAACCACTGAGCCACCGCGGCTGGTCATTAAAGAACCCCAGGTGGTCGAAATTTCCGGAGCCCTTCACTAAGACGTCCCTCATAGCCTGAGCCGCTCTGGGACGTTACACCCCCATATACCATAAACCATCATTCTAGACTTGGTGTTTGCGGACTCGTGCTGTACACTGCCAGTTAGTCAAAAGTCTAACGAGCTGCTAAGGGTCCATGCGCTTCCAAACATTGTCAGTGGGTAGGGTAAGAATCAATGGGTCTTTGTTCGTGAGTACTTTGACATGGGATAGTTGATACATGTTCCTGCAAAGTAAGGTCTAAGAGGGAGCAACAGTAATACGCAAACAACGCATCTTCGTGTTATACTTGTTTGCTCTTCGTTTTATCACATCGGCTACGTCACCAAAGCGGATCAGATATAACATCGGCCACCGTAAAACACTGCATTCCAAGATGGTCATTGCTAAATGGCAGTGCTCACTTATTAAACTAAACTTGACAAAAAAATTATATGAGGCAGACTTGTATGGACTTTTATCGCAGTTAAACATTTTCTTAAACACACTGTTCTGAACAGTTAAATGAGTCTGGCGACTGCAGGTAGATAAATATTTTAATTGTGTGATCAAGCAGTGGCAATGAAAGGATTACATTCTGCAATAGTTCGGAAGATTATCTAAACGCGTTCGACTTCTGCGCAAGGAAGAGAATGCAAGTACAAGTGACTCTACACTACCAACCAATGCCTGAAACATAGCTCCGCTATGGATCTCTGTTGTGTTGCCGCCAAGTCTTTTCCAGTACAGTCGATATATGTGCACGTCAATGACTTTTATCCTCGGTGACAGAAAAAGAAGCCAATAAACAAGCACTCGGTGGGAAGTTAAAGTGATAATATATGTTGCTTTATTCATTATTGCGTGAGCATTAGAGGGGGAATGTCGCGGAGAAAGTGGCGTGAAGACTGAAAGGAGCGAAGCCCTAGGAGTGAATCCCCAGGAGTGAAGCCTTGCTCCCCGGAGTGTGAGCAAACTGCTCATCATAGCAGGTGGCAGTTAAATTACTGATTGGTCGCTAGAGAGAGAGAGAGAGATATAAAGACGGAAAGGCAGGGAGGTTAACTAGGCAGCGCCCGGTATGCTACCCTACACGGGGGAGGGGAACGGAGGGACGTTGCTTTGGAAGAGCAAGCTTTGCACTACTGCACCATGAGCGGTATGAGCACTCCCAGGGATCAATGAATGTAAAGTAGAGAAAGACCGATGCCGTGGCGCTAAAAGATGATGACCAGAACGAAGACGTGAAGGACGAAAAATAAAAAAAAATGAAAAGAAATCTGTCTGTGGTCAAAGAAAGCAGTTCGTAACGGCGACCACTCATGCATTTCCATCGTGTCGCCCAAACGAGTGCCATTGAGTATTTATTTATTTATTTATTTATTTATTTATTTATTTATTTATTTATTTATTTATTTATTTATTTATTTATTTATTTATTTATTTATTTATTTATTTATTTATTTATTTATTTATTTATTTATTTATTTATTTATTTATTTATTCATTTCTTAGATTCCTGGATCGCCTTTGCAGGCATTATAGCAGGAGTGGCTACATAGAGGTTAAAAACATGAAACGAAAATTGATTTATTGAAAACATTAATTGGAAATCGCAAGAGTATTCATGGGAGAGAAGGGTTAGGTCCTTAGTCCAAAACTCCACTACCTCTTGCAGGATTTGGAAATCTGGTGTATTTTTTCACGACCAGTTTCTTAGTGGTATATGATACGAAAGAAGTTTAATCGGATATTTTTTTCTGTTTTCCTCCGAATTTTTAATTCCTGGTATTGGAGGTCAACGTGGATAGAATAAGTTTGTGGTGCACAAAATGGCGGATGACCCTCAATCTGAGCAAATCCGTACATACGGAATGCACAAAAGAGAGAAACTCTCAAGTTCAAACTTGCACCTTGAATATTTTTCGTCGTCAAATAGTTGAATACGACTATTTAGGCGCGCATTTCATCCCAGAGTTAAATCATCGTCGCGCTGAATATGCGATAGCCAAGGCAGGCCGTGCATTGGATTTTCTTCGCCCCAGTGCTCGACACTATCCATTAGCCTCTTGTGAAGTGCCTTAGGAAGCCAATTTAAAATCAATCCCAGAATATGCATGCACTGTTTGTATTCTGCCAATCACACAAGAACGAAATAACTTAAACGCATACAGAAAATTGCTGCGCGCTCCACTCACTACACTCCACTGGCTCGGATAGAATAAGATAAATATATTAAGTAACCTTATTACTTATCAGGACGTGCGGATCATCCTTTAAAATTGTGTGAAGTTAGTTGTCATGCAAAGCTATAGCAATAGTAGACTAGGATCAGTTACCTCTGAATGTTGTTAGTATTTTTTCCAATGATGTCTTTCTTCCCAAGTTAAGTTGAGTGTTTATCATGGCTCTCAGTATTCTTTTTCTCCTTGTGACGTTCAACGCTTTTATTGTGAGTATTTTGAGTGTATGCCGTGCGGGAGGACTTCACCTGTTTCGGTCTGTGAATTGATCATTCATCGTTGTCCGTTTGAATAAGTATGTAATTGAAGGCTTCTTCGAAATTCGCGCAGTTAATAGTCGCGAAAAAAAATCAAACAATTAATAATCGTTTTGTAAGCACCCGGTCCATTAATGCATCATTACGGCCGTTTCAGACGCTGTATACATTAGTGAGAGATTGTGGGTGCGTTGTATGGTTTCAAGTTCTGGCATTCTGCGCTCTTCTGCACAGTGTAGTCTAGTTTGACTTGCCAAACACAAATTTCGCGCATTAAACAGTTGCGCATGACAGGGCTTTCTTCGACGGCAGTATGAGTTTCATTCGTTCTTTCACACGACGAGTCCATCGACCACCCGCCACGACTCTGCTTGTCACTCTGCAAACGCCTTGGATTCCACATGATACGACTGCATCCTACAATGCGCGCTACTGTAGACACCGTCCACGCGAGGCTATTTTGTATATCCTGTGTTGGAGGCCACACCGGCGGTGAAAATGTATTCCACCCCGAGCCACAGTGTCATTGTGCCGTACAGTGCGAGAATATATTGCGCCTAGTGGTGACGGTACTACAGGATTACGTCTAAAGCACACGGTTGCCATTCGAGTACTACAGGATGTGGTTAGAGTCCACCTGTCTTCCCCAGGTAGAATAACTAGGCAATATTCTAAGGAAACACCTTCGACGGCTGAGAGCTGATTGCCTAAATAGCGTAAACAGGAACGAATTTGGTTTAAAAAGTGGTATTCGGTCTAAATATCGAGGTTAGGAAAATGTGACACGCCCTTAGCGAAGCCTTCAGGCTTCCTTGCGCAGTAATTAGAATCAGTTGTCTCGGAGTAGGGACAACGCCCGCAGACCACTATGCGCGCGAGAAGCCGCAATAAAAAAGAAGGAAGCAGGCCGTTCCTACGATCCCCTACCCGGAATTGTCTTCCGGCCGCAAACAACCATTAGTAGGCACTCGATCGACTGAAAGGAAACGACTTGTTGGGAAAGTTTCTTGTTGTTGTTTTTAGTTGCTTTCGATGTTTATTGGCCGAAATCACGCAGCTACGATAGGCGTCCCCATTCCGTCGGCGGAAACAATTCCTCTTCGAAAGGCTCGCCGTTTAACGTGGAAGACGCAAAGGCTTGTTCCTAAACCGGGAAACCGAAGTGGTTTATAAACAGAAGGGGAACCAAGCATCCACGAAAAGACGCATGGAATACATGGCTCAACTCAGAAGATGCGAGAATGTTTTTGCGCCTCGATATTCTTTTTTGCAGCTTTTCGGCTTTACCCCTCGAGTGGTCTTCACTCAGTAATTATTATTGTTTTTTTTTCGTTCCGTGCCGTTCCTCCTTTAGAGAGCATGTCATCAATGCAGCGGTGCGTAACCTGTGCGCGCACAAGCCCGAGTGAATCGCGCGGCCAGCATTGAGCGCAGTGTCCCAGATTGGGAACACCGACAGTGCCGGTTGACCTGCGCGTTGCCGGAAGACGACAAGGACCCGAAATGCCAAAACGTCATTCCATCTCTGTAGTGCGATAAACAACATGATTTGCATACCACACAGGAGTCCGCTAGATCTTACAAACATCTTGAGAATACGTTTGGCTCTGCACGTTCTGCTAAGGAAAACACAAATGAGACAGAATGGTACCTGGAGTATTCTTTCGGGCTTTGCATTTGAAGGTATGCTTGACCGCGGCGGCCTCTAGGAGCTAACCTTAATTTCTGGTAAATGCCTGTCAGTGAAACGTCCACGGAGTGATAAAGTATTGTGCGTTACAGCCTAAGGAAAGTTCGCTTGAATGACCCGGATTGTGAATCTATTGTATCTGCAACAAAATCCCACTTGAGCCGAATGGTTGTTCATGTCAAGGTTGTGTATACCCGGGCAGACTTCAAACCGGAGTGGCGCATCCTCTTGTGGATGTTCCCAGCCTTGCCTCCATTCCAGTGCTTTTGCTGCCTTGGCGTGTCCTGTTTCGAGCTGGATTTCGTACTGCTTGCTGAAGACTTTGCAAATAATTTCATGTGCATAGAACAGCACTTTACTTTAATAAATACCATGTACAAGACTAAAAAAAAAACAGACGGTGGCTCGGCACTTATGGCGTTCGGCTGCTGATATCAAGGTCGTGGCCTCAATCCCGGCCGTTGTCGGTTGTGTTTCGAAAGAGGCGAATGCAAGACGACCTTGTACTCAGATGCGAGTGAACGTCAAAGAAATCCAAGTGGGCGAAATTATTCCGGAACCATCCACTGCGGCGTCCCTCGTTGCACCACACCACACCACACCAGAAGTAGTTGACTAACTCTCCGTATAAAAAGAGAACAAAATGTAAACTTCCTTACAACGAAACCGCAACAGGAAAGATGACTATACCTATCGTCGGCGCACCTGCCCAAGCAGCACAGGTCATCGGTCCAATATTGCAACAGGATGGTCCCATCCTGGTCCTTTGTAGGGCCAACTTTGCCGATACAGTTCCATTGTAGGGCCAATTACTTGTGCTGCTCGGGTGAAAAATGGATTCACGAGAGCAAGCCTATTTTAGATTGCAAAATCATTCTGTACGTCGGCTGACGGGCATACTGCATCCATTTATTTGTCGCTTATTGATATTCTTATTATTCACAAACTATGCATATAACTGACAGAGACGAAGTCCTTAGCACCTTCATAGTGACCAAGCGATTTGTATGGCGTTGCCATACAGTGTATAGAAGCCTGGAATGAGATCAATATTTAGCGATGAAATAAATACGCGTTAAACATCCTTAAACACGTTAAAAAAACATGTTGTCCATGTGGTTACGCGTTTGCACATAGTGCGGCCATCGTGGAATATTGCATCTGTCCCGGCGAGAGTGTACGAGCATTGTTAAACAGAAGCGTGTAATATAAGAACCCTTCCGCTATTCTGACTATATCAAGTGGAAGACTCTGACTTCCTCTGGTCGATGTTCAAGCATAACTGATGAAATGATGCGGTCAAACAATGACATGGGTTTTTCCTCGCCCGTACTAACGATCAGAGAGTATTTCTTCTAACCGTAAAGATTGTGAAACAGTATTCAGTGAATTATAGAGGTAAGGAATCGACAGAGTACTGCCCTGCCAGGATATCTGTGAACAAGGAATGCCATTTTTGTCCATTGACTTGGTCAGCAGACTTAAATTCAGCTTCCCTTCCACTTATGTGGGCCATGGAAGAATAATAAAAATCATTCTTTGCATGGAAGCAGCGCTGCAGACGGGACCAAGAAAGCAAGACACACACACGCAAGACACACGCACCGTTTCTTGGCCCCGTCTGCTACGCTGTTTCCAGGCAAAGAATGTACCAACTAGCCCGGCTTACTGCTTAATAATAATTGGTTTTGGGGGGAAAGGAAATGGCGCAGTATCTGTCTCATATATCGTTGGACACCTGAACCGCGCCGTAAGGGAAGAGATAAGGGAGGGAGTGAAAGAAGAAAGGAAGAAAGAGGGGCCGTAGTGGAGGGCTCCGGAATAATTTCGACCACCTGGGGATCTTTAACGTGCACTGACATCGCACAGCACACGGGCGCCTTAGCGTTTTGCCTCCATAAAAACGCAGCCGCCACGGTCTGGTTCGAACCCGGGAACTCCGGATCAGTAGCCGAGCGCGCTAACCACTGAGCCACAGCGGCGGGTCACTCCTTTTGTTGAAGAAAAATCAGCACCAGTGAGAAAAAAATGTGGGAGTAAAAAGGCAGTACGATGTCCTTTAGCACACTCCCTTTTATAGAAGAGAGTGCGCTAGAGAACAGCTTAGTCCCTTCTTACTATAACAGTGAAACGAGGCGCCGTTGAGCGAATGCTGCGAGGAAGGAACGTGTACATTACTTCGTCGAAAAAACCAAGTCAGAGCGAACCTTGGATGTCTTCGGGCCGTGCTAGTCTGTGGGATAAAATTTTCTCTTTGGCGCAGCAAGAGACTTAGGGGGGGGGGGGGGGGGGGGGGAGTTCGAAACCGTCTCCCTCAAGTGTGAAGCTTTCTTTTACAGAACAACATTGACCCCCCCCCCCCCCCTATATTCCGGGAACCGAGCTATGAGAATGACTTTCGCATATAAGAACCCTTTCTGCCTCCCCATCCCGTATTGCCACCTCTAAACCGGCCTTGTCTCAGCTCTGAAGTAAATCAGATTCAGGGGAAAAAAGGCCAACAACCACCTAACACAAGAGCTGAATCTAATTGGCGAACCAACTATATCACGATAGTACTTTGGCTGTTATATGGACCGTCAGTTTTCTACCGCTTCAATGCCAAGAATTCTCCATGATGCGGTTGCAAGAAAGGTTGCTGCGTAATAAGCCGTAACGTTTTAATACCTTTATAACAAGTTAAACCTTGTTCTGTATCCTGTGTGCATGCTACGCGCATTCACAGTTCGCTTTTAATGCAGTCCTTAACGTGAGCAGCAAAGCACACAGTTTTGAAAGCACATGTCTTCAGAAAAGCACTTCAGAAAAGTGCGAAGCAATAATTATATGTATATAAGCGCTGCTTCTGCCAAGAAATTTCTCAAACTTGCTACAGCCCCGTTACTTGCGAAAGAGTTCTCGATTGATTATTTCTCCTTTTAACAATTCGCTCACAAGACCCGCCATTTTCGTCGCGTGAAGTGACAAATGTTTTAACTAGAAACACGTTCTGCCAAAACCCAGAACTCCCCTGCCTGCTAAGAAATAATTCGCAAAATACTCGAAGTCGATCGAGGTCAAGCCCTGTTCGAATGAAGTCCCGTCATTGTGAGGAGAAAGCCGAGGGCGAAAATTTTCGAAAAATGAACAAATAGCAGGTAATAGTTATCACAACCGCACAACCAGCAAGAATGCGACCCCATGCTCACTGAATGCAGAAGATGCAAACAACGCCGACACGACAATTAAAAGGAAGCGCCACGCCTATTAGCGATGCGCAAACAGGGCGGCTTCAGACCGCTCCGCATCGCTGAACGTCGATGTTGACGTTACATGTGCGCCTAACGGCAGCCAGCCACCGTTTCATGGTCACGGTCACGAAAGATTCAGTCCAGAAGCCTGCGGGGCCGCCGTACTTGCCATCTCCTCTCCCTCCCTCCACCTCCTCTCCCGTTTTTACCTTCCAAGCTTAGCTTCAATATCTCACCGAGAATTTAGCGGCGTGAGTGAGCGCGGCCCACTTAATAACCCGCAGTGGCCGGGACTAAAGGACGCTCTTTAGGTCAGATTAGATAGCGACCGTGAGTGCAGCGTCTGGAACGAAGTTATGTTTTTTCCTTTCCTTGTCCCAATTTGCGGTTGCGAGCAAACGCGCTCACGGACGCTTTGGGAGAGATAACGGAAACAAAATTAAGAAGCAGACAAGCCAGAGTGGGCTCGCCGTGCACGGCGACAATTTCACATCGCAACCGCGGCTCTTCGTGGCAAGTAGACAGGCGAGACGAGATTACGATGTACACCCGAGACCTTGCCACGGATAATTAACGCCGAAGCCCTTGTGTAAATTGCGTAAGTGAGCGGGCAGGAAAGGCTGCTTCAGAGTAGTGTCGATATTCGGCGGGCGAGCGCCCCCTCCTGGAATCGGCGGTACTAAGGAGAGACGGAACGCTGCGATACGGAGAAAAGGGAGGCCATGGCTTATAAGAGGACTTCATCGAAGAGACTGCGACAAGATTTTGTATTTAGGTGTCAAGAATATTCACTGAGGTATCATTATCAAAGTTTTAATGAGGACCGCGAGGAAAGGTCGAATTACTGCTATTATGCGATATTAAACGGGCGTGAGCAACCCTGCAAAGAAAAAAAACAGTCTGCTAAGAATGAAGTTTACCAGTTACTGCGTAATAAATACTTGCAGCAGGTCTGAAATGAAGCTGGGGTACCGTTCATATGGCGTCGTACCGCGAATTGCTTGTTTATTTTCTGATCCAAAAACTGTCATCATCAGCAGCAGCCTGAGTACGCCCACTGCAGGGCAAAGGCCTCTCCCACATCTCTCCAATTAACCTAGTCCTATGCCAGCTGCAGCAACCTTATCCCCGCAAAATTCTTAATCTCATCCGCCCACCTTACTTCCTGCCGCCCCCTGCTACGCTTGCCTTTCATTGGAATCCACTCCGTTACCCTTAAGGACCAGCAGTTATCTTGCCTTCGCATTACGTGTGCCTTGCCCATGCCTATTTCTTCCTCTTCATTTCGACTAGGACGTCATTAACCCGCGTTTGATCCCTCACCCACTCCGCTCGCTTCAGGTCTCTTAATGTTACACCTATCATTTTTCTGTCCATAGCTCGCTGCGTTGCTCTCTGTTGAAGTTGAATCCTTTACGTTAGCCTCCACGTTTCTGCCCCATAGGTGAGTGCCGGTAAGATACTGCTGTTGTATACTTTTCTCTTGGGGATATTGGCAAACTGCCACTCATGATCTGAGAGCTAGTGGCTACCGAATCGCTCCACCCCATTCTTATTCCTTTAGTTATCTCACTCTCGTGGTTTTTTGCACATTAATTTTTAGACCTGGTACCGTTCTGCTTTGCCCGTCTAAGTCAATGATCATGCTTTGCCATCCATCGCCTTAGTGACTTAGCAATGCAATGTCATCAGCGGATCGCAAATAACTAAGGTATTCGCTATTAAATCTTATCGCCTAGTTGTTCGCAATCCAGGCCTCTGAATACTTCCTGTAAGCATTCGATGAATAGCGTTGGTGAGATCGTGTCGCCCTGCCTGACACCCTTCCTAATAGAAATTTTATTGCTGACCTTATAGAGGGCTAAATAGTGGCTGTGCAGCCGTTATAGATCTCTTACAGTATTGATACATAAGGTTCATCTTCACCCCTACATGACTGTAGAGGTTTCTACTGAGTCAAATGTTTTTTTTTCGCAATCTATGAAGGCTATATACATACAGGGTTTGGTTATAATCTGCGCATTTATTTATCCCTTGATCGATAGTGTGACCATGGTCCATTGTCGAGTAGCCTTTACGAAAGCCTCCCTGGTCATTTGCTTGATCGAAGTGCAAGGCTGTCCGGATTCAATTAGCGATTACATTAGTAAATGCCACGTAGGCAACGGACGGTAAACTGATGGGTCTCTAAATTTTTCAAGTCCTTGACGTCCCCTTCTTTATGGATTAAGATGATGTTAGCGTTCTTCCAAGATTCTGGTACACTCAAGGTCACAATGGGTTGCGTACACACGGTGCCAGTTTTTCCAACACATCTCCACTGTAATTGAGCAGATCTGCTGTTATCTGATCCTCATCAGCTGCGTTCCTATTTTTTATTACTCCTAAGGCTTTCTTTACTTTCGTCCCTGGCGGGATGTCAACTGCACTACTGCCTCTCTCCCTAACGTCCTGATTGCGCTGGCTACCGTAGAGATTTGCGAAGAACTCTACGGCTACTTTAATTATCTTATCCATATTGACAATCAAGGACACCGCAAATGCAGCCTTTGCATTAATTTCGACACGTTGTTCATCTGAGATAAGCGGGTACGAAAATATTTGCAAACACGAGTCATACTTCGCAAATTTGCCTCTATCAAAACGTCGCCTTCACGAGCGAGTATCGAACCTACGACCACGTGTTCAGCATCATAAGGCCCCAGCCACCGAGGAACCGAGGCGGGTCGCAGTCAAGCACATGCAGTGAACACGGGTCGGAACTGACCGTTTCAGGTCGTCGAGAAACGCTGTGCGCTAAATCGCGACCCATGTAAATCCCCCTTGTCTTCGCGAACGCGTATATCGATCCCAAGACCGCATGTTCAGCAGCACCACGCAACAGTCGCTATAAGCAATCGAGGATGGTCTCATAAAACGCACGTGGTTTTAGTACAGAAAGGAACTTACATTACGTCGTCGAAGAGAGTGGCGAGTAAAATCGCGATCCAGGTAAATCCAAGCTGGCGGCCGCATATAAGAGTCGGCTCTCTAGTATCCTCCTACTTTGAGCTCACAACAGATTTGAGCTCAGCGCCTACGCACGGCGTCAGTGTGGGAGCTGAGCAGAGACGAATGAATGGGCGGAAACAGTGCGGGCAACATCGCATTCCACGCTGGCATGATGGTTGGAGCGCCGTGATTAGCACAGGCGTCGAGTACCGTCATTCCTAAGGCAGGAAAAGGGTGCGCACGTGCATTTCCCAGATTGGGGAATAGTCGGAGGTGCAACGACGCCGACGTCGTCCCGCTACGTCATCGTGCACGATGTGCGCACTGGTGCGACGGTGATCAGGCGAGGGCACCGCCCCTATATCGCCGCTGTGAGCGTTTTAGCCGCAGACCGGGGTATTAGGCCGTTTTTTCTCCACGGAACAGCATTCACGCCGTCTGTGGGGAGTATTCACCGACGTAGCAGGAACCGCTATTTTCTTGGACATGGAGCGGGCGGTCCTTATCGTCACCTGCTCCGGCCTAACGGTGCTGAAGACACGCGCTGGACAACAAAGTGCCACCTATGACGTCAGGTGAATGCCGCCTTTACTGCCCTATCACCGGCGAGAAAAGAATTCGCTCCCCTACTACACGCGGGGTACATACACTGCTTCGATAACCGAATCTTGCGTGGCATGTTTCCATTCCAGAATCGCAGCCATCCCAAGTCCAGCTTTTTTGGACATCACATTTAACTGGGAAGGCAACTGTGGAATATTGCAAGGTACTCTTGTGAACATATTGATGGGAATGGTCTAAACTTCCATGCGTAGCAAAATCTTGCGTTTAAAGCTTGTCCTGAGCTCGCATCAAGTACATAAGACTGACCCGCCGCGGTGGTTCAGTGGTTAGGGCGCTCTGCTACTGATCCGGAGTTTTCGGGTTGGAACCCGACCGCGGCGGCTGCGTTTCGATGGAGGCGAAACGCTAAGGCGCCCGCGTGCCGTGCGATGTCAGTGCACGTTAAAGATCCCCAGGTGGTCGAAATTATCCCGGAGCCCTCCACTACGGCACCTGTTTCTACCTTTCTTCTTTCACTCCCTCCTATACCCCTTCCTTTACGGCGCGGTTCAGGTGTCCGCCGATAAGTGAGACAGATACTGCGCCATTTCCTTTCCCCAAAAAACAATTTTCATTTATTTACATAAGGCTGCCATAGAAAACCAGTGGGGTAATTTTTTAAGAATACAAATAGCAGAAAACTTCAAGCGTTCCAAGGGGAGATGTGCGGATGTATCCATTGTGATGGTGCAGCCTTCTCACATGCGAAAAATCTGCGTTCATAAACAACTTTGCGTTGAAAACACGCGCTTGCCCAGAATTTCTGGCTATGGCTTGAGTTCGCTGAGGAGTACAGCACGTCGCCAGAACTGTGCAGTCAGAGTGAAGCCCACTACGACTGAACATCTAATCTAGAACTGAAACTACTCCGCAGCTAGGGACAGGACACTGAGCCCCACTCCTGGGAACATTAGACCACGCTCTCGCCCAGCCCGGCTATCTCTCCAAACAACAAAAACGAAACGTGACGTTCCCTGCCAGTTGGAAGTCCCTACTACAATGCTGCAGAGCTGGTGCACGGTCCGGGACAGATGCTATTTCTAGGACACCGTCCACGTCTCATGCCAACCGCGGCGCACCTCACATCTCCTTAATCCACCTACCAGGTAGAAGACGATCCAAGATGCAAAACAAACAGATTTTTCCGCGAAAACTGTTTATGAGGAGGCCCCTCGCAAAAGGTTGGAGTCCTCGCGTCGCCCCGTTTTCACGTCGCTTCGCGCGACTTGTTTCGAAAGTGAGAGCCTGGGAGCACGCACAGCGGCATATACCTCCCGCTGCAGATGCACACATGTAAAATTAGGAAGGAACGTGAGTAGCGTGTACCCTGTACGCAAAGCATCAGCCCTGCTGCAGACTATCGGTATCTACACCCAGCAAAAATGTGCTCGCATGTAGAGGATCGCAGCAGGACCAAAAATACATGCTGTCGGTGTTTGTGGTGCACCATTGGTTCCGCATACACGTGCACCAACAAACCTGCCCGCGATATCTTTCTTACTGCGGGCCGCTTCGGTGCAGCAACTATAACAACGTCGCGGCAGTGCACTAGCGGTGTTCTCAGGAGCGATAAACCCTGCATGGAATGTATCCGCTACAAGATAAGCCGACGCGGATGCTGCCAAAGGTTTGTGGTCTATAGCAGGGTACTCGCCGAAGACGTGTGCCCCACATTCCGCTCCCGCAAAAGCACGCCACGCGCTTCTATATGGAAGGTCGGTCGTTATCGTCATCAGTGAACGACCCGCAGCGGTATCCTCCGTCGCCTCGTCGCTACTTGCAGGACCAAAACAGTTCCTGTTAGTGCGCTGCAAGGCTACTATATAGATCGACCCACGAAGCGTCTGCTCAGTAATAATAAAAGAAATTCCCAGACTCGCAATCTTGTTTACGCTCAAGCTGGAAAGCTCCGAAGAGACACTTCCATCGGTTTCCAAAGCGAGCTAAGTACAACGACCTGCAGGCGTGCTCTACTCCCTACCCATGTTTCCCCTACCTTGTTGGTATAGCAGTACGTTCACCCTGAAAATCACTTTCGAATCGTCCTAATCGCCTCCTCATCGGACGCACTTTTCCCCCCGCTTTGACGCCCGAGCAACAACCTTCGCGTAGCGTGGAAAAGGCAAGAATTATCGAATTATCGCCAGCTACTGCCAGCCGCGTTCTAAGGCGACGTTACCTAAGTACGAAGCTTGGAAAGATAGCAGCGATTCGTGTGGAAGTCTGCGCACGTCTGCTTATGGCTGTCTCAATACGTGGTTCTTTCGCTTTGTGTAACGCGCGTAGCTGGCAGCCGGCGGCTCAGACCGACTCGGTCTAACTGTGCTACGGGGCCACGATCAAGGCTTTTTTTTTTTTTGCGGTTGACCGCGTCGCGCTTGTTGTGGCTCAATGTTCGAAGTGTAAGTCGATCACCGCCACGGCAACGTGGGGTGTGTGGTAACACCTTTTTCGACGTATAAAGTTGTGCAAACGTCGCGAAAGCGGATCGTTTCTGGCAAAAGCAGCGGAGGCGGCGCTATCTCAGGTTCTCTTATGACACCCTTTACCTGGTGTCTACGGAGTGTCGAATCAGTCATGCCCGGCGTGTGTAACGTTAATGCTCTAGGTGCTTTCTGACTCTTCGACTCACGGCATATTGGTTTGCACTGATGAAGTCATCAGTGGGCGCCAATGTTTCGACAATATTGTGTTCTGAATTTATCCTCTTAATCCTGTTTTGATGACAAACTTGTATGTGTGTGAAATGTACTAAAGATGGACGCAAGTTAGCAAGTGCACTGTCTGGGCTCTGTGGGTGTGGTGTTTTTTTAATTAAAATAGTAGTAAAAAAGGAAGGAAAAGACTTTTGCTAGCACCGCCATCTGCCATCGATACTGAAGCACCTGAGCTGGGGCAGCGGAAATGAAGGATAGCAGGCAGAATGGAGAAATGAAATGAAAGAGGTGAGGGGGCAGGAAGAGAGGATAGGGGGAGAAGTAATATATGTGGGTGTCGACCCGCGTTTCTTGGCGTTAATCCTCGGGAGCCAATCACCGAAGTCTAAATGGAAAAATGTAAGGCTACTTCTATTAACAGAAATTGTGGTTCTGCATTATTCAATCAGGTCCAAAAAACTTGAAAAATTAAGAAAAGCTACATTTATAACGTACGAATGCATTATCGTTCGGATCAATGTGTAGAAAAACACATTCTTTAACGAACTCTACAGTGCCTTGGAGGAACAGCAGAGGATAGGGTAGTGGTGAGCTGTAGTAGCGGTGAGCTTGCTGTTGTGGTAATGGTTTCGGCTAGATGGTACACTCTAAACAGAAAGGAGTATAAAAGGGAGTAAGCTGTCCTCTTTACCTCGTCTTTTTTTATAAAAGGGAGTTCACTAAGAAACAATTAACTCTCTTTTTATTCCCATATAGGTGTACTCGTGTTCAGGGTGTATACATGGCGATGGGTAAACAGGGCGGGACAAAGAACAAACGTCTCTCTCTTGTGGCTTTTTCTTCCGGCCCTGTTTACCCATCACTATGTAACCTGTTGCTGTTCTTAAGCTGCAACTGAGTATGGTCGCTATACTACGTTCCGTAAAATCTTGTCAGAGCTAGCACGCCAGTTCTCGCTGGCTAAGTTCGACGCCAAAAAGTAGTTCGTCACCATTGCAAAGCAGGCAGCTCAGAAATGAGTTGAATCAGAGGAGGCCAGCCATACAGCGCCTTCCTTCAGGCTTCATTCACGGAGCGGTTCAGATGTGCGACAAAAGTGAGGCAGTAATTGCACTTTTCATATCCTCACACAGCCTTCGCAATTGCACTTTACTAACGCGCGGCTAAACAAGTATCTTTCGTCGTTATAATGCCCAGGTACCATTATCGGCGATGCTGAGTATTTCGTTTTTTAACCTTAATTCCCGCATTCTACTCACACTCCTGGATTGCGCGTGAGAACCAGTTGCACAGAATGAAGCGAAGTATACGCATATTCCACTATCGATACAGACACTCTCTTGTTTATGATTTCTAGTGCGTCGTTCGCTGTCTCGTGTGTTCTTCCATGTCTGTCAACTGCATGCGCTGCGCAATTTCGTGCTGACGACTCCTTCAATAAAAATACACAGAAATAGGGGGCAAGCTCTTCGTTGTGTACAGCTTAAGCTTGAACTTTAAACCCGCCAAATTTTAATACCCAGTGCAGGTCTTTAATGACGTTTTCTTTAGAGAGCCTGTTAATGCTGCTTCCACTGACGGTGCATTCTACGCTCCCTGCAGAAAGCTGCCCACTGACAATAATATATGTATAAGATCACTTCCTCAGCGGCTCGCAGCAGGCCACGCGTTGCATTTTTGTTCATCTGTCTCTCAGACATTTGCTTTATAGAAAACTCTATACTGCGTTTCATCGCGAAATTAAATGTTCATGCCTAAATTCCAGGACCGCAATTTATGCTTTAACATGTTTTCTTCTTTTCTTTACATTTTTGCTCACAATTTGCCTCCTCCCCCCCCCCCCCCCCACCTTTGTCCACGTAACAAAGGCAGAATAGCACGTCGGTGCGCTAAACACGATGGCTCAAATCTCTAAAATGGAGGAACTGTTTTGCGGGGAAAAAATTACCCCCATTCTACACATGTCATGCTTCCAAAGGTCAAAGAGCTTCGTACTAAGGACCACACAAACATACTTCATCCACTGCGGCAAACACACACACAAAAAAAAACCATGTAGGCATCGCTTCTCGCATTGCTGTCACGTACGACGGGGGGGGGGGGGGGGGGGGGGGTATGCTATCATTGCGGCATGCGGGCACAAGGACCCCGAACGCCGAATAACAACACTAGTCCGCCGATGCTAATGCGGCCAATAGCTTCGACGGTGGCAGCGGGCGGGCCCTCCTGTTCCCAGAGTGGCGGCCCCCGTACACACACAGGCCCTCCGGCGGGAGGTTAACGATTCGTCGGCGACACAAGGTACGGGCTTAACCGCTGCGCTGTAGCGGCGGTGTAACCGCTGCATAGCCTAGCCTCGACCCGGCTGTCCATAAGCTAACACTGCGCTAAGCGTTGTGCCTTATTTATTATTGTTTTTCGCTGGCACGTTCCAGCACAATATGCCTCCGACGTATACCGCGCGACAGTCGACAGGCGTCATCACTACCGCCAGAGAGAGGAGGGAAAGAGAGGCGTCGCTGAGTAGGCGCAGGAGGGGAGAGTGGGGGAGGGAGGAACAAATGCTTAGCGCAGCGGCGGAGGTAATGATGAGACAAGTGAGGCAGCGGGCGACAGCCAAGCGTCCGGGGCGCCGGCGGCGGTGAGTACGCGTAAACCGGAAACCGGAAGCACGCTTGGCTTCGCCTGCGTCCAGAAGGTGAGCCAAGGCCGCGTATACGTCACGTCCGGGTTCCTTTTCGACGCCGATGTAGCCCGCGACTCTCACACGCATGCACCCCTCTGCCGCCGCCCTGCAGGCTTCCAATGTCGGACGCGTTGCGCGGCCTCACATACCACCTGCGCCTGGCTATCTGCCTCCCTGCTGGGAACGGCACGTGCCCAGCGGGTGCGGACGTAATTCAAATAGCACGCCCTAGCCCGATGTCTTCAGGCAAATCCTCCATGACGGAGCAGATTTTCGATGAAAGGAGTAGCTAGTAATTACCATCCGCCTAAGCACACCAATGCTGCAACAAAGGAAACTTTCACAGCTGTGCCGGAAGAATCTTACAAAGCTATGTGGCTTTACCTTTTAGCAATGTGGCTGTGCTAAGGTGGACGCTAACGAGTAGTTGCTCCCCTGATTAACTTTCACCTTCTATGACCATATAATGCTTGGCTCTATCGCCATACTGCAGGGGGGGGGGGGGGACTTTTTGATGATGTTTTGCAGAAATGCTCACAGGCTCTCCGTCATCCCTTCGGCTAGGAAGACAGCTGTACAGCGTTTCACGATAGGAGCCACTCGCAAGCTATCCGGGGTCTCCAGGACCACATTTTGGCGCCTTCTGGAGGGCCCTTCCTTCCTTTACGCCACACCACATTCATGGCACCAAGCCTTCGTGGATATTGTTGTCAGTTTCCGGTAAAGATATGCGGCGGTGACAGGGTTTACCCAAGAGAGAGCCCCCTGTATACAGCTATCGATCTGAGACTTCGAATATCTTAAAGCGATATATAGTCTACACGGAAATTTTGCAGAAAATCCGGTTGCAGATTCTCCTTGTAGCTTGGGGTTCCTAAAGGAATCAAATATATTCAGCGAATGCGCAAACTTTTAAAAAGAACGTTTGGTTGGACATTCAGCTGCGGACATAAGAAAACGGGGCACGCTATTCCGCTCTAAGTGCAATCCCCCCCCCCCCCCCCCCCCGCCTATTGGAGATGAAGAAACATTTTTCGTGCATGAGAACGCACACTAGCGTCCACTTCCAGCATGCACATGTAACAACTGCCGATTTAAATTAGAAAACCGCGAAAAATGTTCCAAACGCAATAGCGTGCTCCGTTTACTTTTGTCCGCACCTGTACATATGTAACTCCTTGTTTGTAGGCAACGATATTCTTATGCGGCATACGCTACGTAAAATTTCAACGTAACTTTAACGTCAACAGCGCCAACTTTGTTCAGCCCAGGAATGAAGAAGTCGGATATACCCTCAGCGGTGTCTTAGTGGCTATGCCGTGTGGCTGCTGATCATGACTGCGTGAGATCGAATACCCAGCCGTGAACGCAGCGGCTGTGTTTCTATGGGGGCGAAATGCAACGTCGGCAGTGTGCTGTGCAACGTCGGCGCAGGTTAAAGAACCCGGCATATGGTCGAAACTAATCCGAAGCCCTCCACAACGGCTCCCACCCCTCGCCTACTCCTGCTGGGAACACCCTTCATACGAGCGGCGCGCGCCGCGATGGGCAGAAGCCCGGTGTCGGGCGGCATCCGGGTGAGTGGCGCCACGACAGCGATGCCCGACACCGTGCAGCTTCGGGGGCGTTAAACTTCACACACTACCTATCACTTCGTCACAGAAAGGAAGAAAAGTCCAGAAAAATTTCACTTTTTGAAATGCATGGCTTAATGTGGATATTCCAACTCGTTCCTTTTGGCACGCGAACGGTTTTCGTTGTTCAAAAGTGGTAAAATAAATCTTTCCATGCAGCTGCCGAGCAAAGTGGATTTCTCTTAATTTATTCGGTCTTTTTTAAAGTATCCCGAAGGCACAGGCTGAGAGTTAGAGAGGAGAGTGGGTTAGAAAGCAAATTTTAAAAAAAGGAAAAAAATCGTCACACGAAGCTATCAACTCAATCAATCAATCAATCTAAAAGTTAAAACGAGTAACATAACATAGGAGTAAATTAAAACTACGGTGCCAATAAAGATATTCTATGAACATTAAAAAAGCCCAAAAATGAAGCTTCGTGTTAAGTTGGTCTTTCCAATTTACTATCAGCTTGGCCTAAGGTGAACCGATAAATTTTACTGGAAAATTCTTGTAGAAAAGCTAGGCTTCGCGTTGTCCTCTGCGCAACAAGGGGAAATGATGCAAACTAGGGGCACTTCTCATAATTACAGTCAGCGCGAGTGATCTTTACGGCCTAACTGGATGTCTAGCTGCCAAACGTGAATGTCTAGTTGGAATTTTTGCGAAAATAGGCTGAAACCTGTCTCTCAGGTCTGGGGACGTGGTATTCTCCTGACAAGTATATTTCGTCTAGACAGTGCATAGAAATCGGTGTAGCATGCGAGAGTGTCCGAGACGGGCACACACGTGAAAAGCTCGCTTACATTCGAATCGACATGGACGTGTAATAAACAAAAAAAACGAGTCACAAATCGGTAAACGCATCACACAAAGCTAAAGCGACCTGTCACACGTGTCGATATCCACCGAAAAGCAAGAACAAACTCGGGACGGACAAGAAACGATAAAGGAGCTGCGCCTGTTTGCCGTGTTGTCTTCGCTATTCTGCAAACTCGCACTCAAGCGAGCAAAAGCTATAGCAGTTTCGACGAGGTCTTAGAAAAATGAGCGAGTTCTGACGTAGGATACCGTGTGTACACCTTATGATTTTTTTTTCTGTAGCCAGGTATGCTATACCACTCCTGCTTCCTTAGGTGAACCGTTCAATCTGTGAAATATGCGCTCGCTGTAACAACAAATAAAAAAAAACTCTCAGACGTCTCTCCACCATATTGAGCGATAAAGTGACTGCTTTCCTTCTACACACCTCCTCCCCAACCTTTACTTCTCTCTTCCACTGCGCGTTGCGAAACACCAACAAAATCAACTTTAATTTCATCGTTCTTGACCATGACGAGATGACTAATCCAGGCTGCTAGAAAAAAAACAAGATCGACAGTCAGTGAGCACATTGCTCTTGAAGGGCGTTATATAAATGAGTCCGGGAAGGAGGCCACTGAATAATTAAAGGTATATGCGTCCTGCCCTATCTAGCGTTCTAATCACGAACAGTTTTGCTTGTTTTTCCTCATAACGCATCTGTCGCGGTTATGAGTCACACTGTGACTTAGAACGTTTTGGACTCATGGCGACTGTTTTCTTTTGTTCTTTACGGCTTGACTAGCTTCTCTGTTAGTAATATATCACCAATCGCCTATCCATTAGATCAATTCAGAGTAGAGAGATAAAGAGGCAAAAGATAAGCCTACCGTAACTTAATATTCGTAACCAAGTCAATTTACGCTTTCGTAACTGCCGTCCACTGCGTGTTGAGCAAACAGAAGGTTTGCAATTAAAGTCACGAAAGAGATACTGAGCAAGGTCACATTTGAATAACTAATCCTATCATTTGCTCTCGTCTGCGAAAAGGACCCAGAGGCGACTGTTCCACTTTTGAAAAGCGGACAGTGGCGAAAGAAGTAGTGAAATTCAGATCTAAAGGATGGGGCGTCATTTCAGCTATTCAGAGCAATAACCAACCCTCCACGATAAAACAACTGCATAGTATATGTCCAGCAATAACCTCCACCCCCGTGGATTCAAACTCGTGACGTTCTTGCCGAAAATCCCGCTAGCCACCGTTTAGTAGTGAATGATGTGTAGTGCAGCCTCTGTAATCCGCGTTTTACTTGCGAAATCGGCCGATTGTTGCGACACCTGTATTTAGTTTTTCGCACTTTTCTAGCTTATCAGAGCGCCGTTTTCCGTGGCAGTGGTATCTGTGATTAGAACGCGGTACCCCGTCGATACAGGCCAACTTCATTTTCTCCTCGGCGTCCCTTTATAGCATCAAGGTGAAGAAGTAAGGAGAATTTGGAAGAATGAGTGCACTCGTGGGTTTAGTTGCGAGTTTGTTTAACAGTAACGATGACAACTGAATGATGGGTCACGTGAGCTACGTGTCCCATCGGTCCCGTGATCAACGCGTCATACTACTGCCTATTGGTCGTGTCACTGATGACAATGAATTACGTGACCTTGCTGTCTGATGCTGACGACGATCACGAGAATTTAGGAAGGGGGGCATGGTTGTAACTGTTGACGCTGTAAAAGAATAATTCTAATGATGATACAGGGTTCACCGCTTGATGCACGTGCCATAATGTTGCTAATAATGGCTGCAAAATTACACCCACTGCGTTACCCACAGCAACAGGCGCCAATATTACATCAAAATACCATGTCAAAACAGCTCACACTTCAGTATATATGTTTTTTGGATGCGAGGACAAGATCAACAAATGAAGTTCTCTGTGTAGGCAGCTGATTTTATAAATTTTGTAAATAATATCTCAAGAAGTGAGTTTTTTCAAATGTTCAATTTAAGTTACGATGATAGCATTTGTAAACAAAGGCCATCTTATATAGCATTAGTGTTGAATTCAAATTTTGTGCACGCATCACTGTTGAGTCTCTAACTAAAGAGAAAGCAGTATATATAAACAAAACGAAAAATTCTACAAGGCAATTTTTCATAACATCAAGCTGTAAATGAGTTTGCTCGTTACCTATTCG
>JARKHS020009292.1:0-40781 GCA_030143305.2 Amblyomma americanum | reverse complement strand
ACGGTTAAGCCTATCTAATGAGCTTACTACAACGCTGCTAGAGTACAACTTTGCACCTTATCAATGGGTGTAACATTGCTCCGCGAAAGCATATGGTTTTGCTCTTTTAGGTGCACCTTTACGCCGTGTTAGGAAGGGTAACCTTAAGCGTAAACTTACCCTCGCAAGGGCTATAGTCAAAACCTACCTAATGAGCTTATTACAACGCTTCTAAGGTACAACTTTGCACCGTGTCAATGGGCATAACATTGCTCTGCAAGTGTGCATGTTCTGCTCTTTTAGGTGCATCCTTACGTCTCTTTTGGAAGGGTAACCTTAAGCGTAAACTTACCCTTCCAAGGACTGTAGTTAAATTTATCTAACGAGCTTATTACAACGCTTGTAAGGTGCAAATTTGCACCGCATGAGAGGGCATAACACTGCTCCGCAAGCGTGTATATTTTGCTCTTTTATATGTATCTTTACGACTCTTGCAGAAGGGTAACGTTACTGTCCAGAGGAATGTACTAAACCCTTATTACAGTGTATTGTTACATATTCTCGAAAGAGACGCACAGGCACGTTCGCTGTGATGCGAGGCACCCATTGTTGTTAAAAGCAAGGTCGTTTCTGGGCCTGTTAAGGAAACCACTTCACTTTGTAGGTGTGCGCTAATCGTGCATCTACTGCAATGTATAACTCACATTGCAACTAAACTCAGCATTATCATACACCTGTAGAACGAAGCTGCTTGCCGAAAAGGCATGATAACCACCTCGATGGCCGGCAGTTCAGAGATGTTTTTCTCTCCCACATTCCTGGTTATGTTAGTGTTAGTGCGATAATCTGTGGCGTGCCGCGCAGCACTTCAGTGTGCACTTCTGCACGCCAGTGATAGAACATCAGTGCGCACGACAGAGTTTATTTTTTTAATGAATTTAAAATTGCAACATAACACAGCAGTCTTCTGCCAACGCCATGATGGCATCCATGCTCCAAGTGAACCTGTGTGAAAAAAAAAGATCGTTGAAACATGACGGACAGTGCACACATTTAACGCATGAATTCACCATTAGCGGAAACCTGTCAGTCATCCTCTCTGTAAGGCTTGTTTTCCAACCAAAAGATCTCCAGCCCAAACGACACACTCTCATTCTTCGAGCGAATGAAAACTGCGGATGGTCGCAATCTGCCTGCAGCAGTCTAGGAAGGAAAAGGAGGGAGACCGTATTTTGTCATAGTGCTGTGGGGAGTAGGTTGTTCCTTGTTCTGGCCACGGGTGTAGTGGGGTAAAGGGAAGTTAGCGCGAGGGTGTTGTTCAGCAGGAAGTTTTAAGAAAATGTAGTATGAGGTAGCTCAATACTGCTGGCACAGGAACAAAGGCCCATTTTCTTCTAGTTCCTGCCTAGCCTCTACTGCAGTGCTACAGAAGGTTGACCTTGAAGTAAACTGGAGACATTCCTGAGTTTACTCAGAAGGGGGAACTTGACTATTTTCTTTTCCTCAAACAATGCGAGAGCGTCGTCTGGGAACGAGACCGTTTGGTTGGAAAACAAGCCTTGCGGAGAAGCTGATTTACAGATTTCTGCAAATGATCTGTTTCATTTATGAAATCAAAATTTAAGCTTCGGCAGTTTTGGCCAAAAGCGTGAAGGTGTATGTGTGGCGTTTTCGAATCGAGCATACTGTAAGGCGTAATAAACAAAAAAAAATGAACCCCCTTTGGACACCAAATCATCGCAGTGGCTCAGTGGTTATGGTGCTCGGCTGCTGACCCGAAAAACGCGGGTTTTATCCCGGCCGCGGCGGCCGAATTTTCCATGGAGGTGAAATGCTAGAGACCCATGTACTGTGCGATGTCGGTGCACGTGGAAGACCCGCAGGTGGTCGAAATTATCCGGAGCTCTTCACTACGGCATCCGTCATAGCCTGAGTCGCTTTGGGATGGCAAACTTCCATAGAACCAAACATATCTGAAATGCAGTGGAAGTTGGGCGCAGCTCCCACTTCGAAATGGCCTAGTTCTTTATCTACAGTGTTTTTCTGGCTTTGATTCAAAAGGGCATACTATGACCCTGGAACATTTTTACTAACAAAAACAAGCTGAAATAAACATTGTTCAGCTGATGAGCAGTAATGCTTTTGGCACAAGCAAAATACAACTTGCGTAATATCAAGCACCCTCTACAATTTTCCAACCGAAAACCCTCAATCACAGACGGAAATCTGACATTCTTCTTCGAATAGGGAGGGGAGATGTCCCTTTATCTGTTTGAGAGGGAAGTTGTTGGAAGGACACAATAGAGCAGGGCTGCGAACTTGAGGAGCGGGCTAGACAGGTACTCGTCAAGGAATGTATTATTAGACGCCTTTAGCATACCGGGAACACACCGGTTTACCCGACCCCTCCTGCGCACGCGCAGTGGTTCCCCCTAATTCCAACAATGCCACTGCGCGTGCGCAGGAGGGGTCGGGTAAACCGGTATACGTCTCAATTATGCTAAAAATGTCTATAACCTTTCGACGACTTCCGTTTATATCTACAAAGATGGTGACGAGCATCGACTTCAGGTTCTCCCACACTAGGGGGCAGTCCCCCTCACATTTTGGAAAAAGAATACAATGGAGGGCGACTGACTCATCTCCCCTCGCGCTAACTCTTTCATTCAGCAGAGCAGGAAGTGAAAACGCGGTTTGAACTAAAACATCTATGGTCCGCCTGGTCGGGTTCTTGAGATAGTTAAGAGAAAACTGACGCCAACCATCCGACTAATGAATTCAGAATCCAACTCCCTCGCCGACCACTCCGAGCGCGCCGACCACCGGATAGCCTTCGAGAAGGTGAGCGTCTTGCACCATGGAACCAAAGCTGTTCAAGATGCGACATGTTGAGTCCTGGCACATCCGGCTAACAAAGGCGGCGATGAATATGACTCCAGGAACGCTCCCCTCCGCGTACGTTATTGGACTGCGCCACGTGCTAACAAAGGGAGAGCGAAGGCAGCAACCCGCTGCTGCGGCTGGCACAGTTTTTTTTATATAGTCACCCCTGAAGAAGGGACCGAGTAGGTCCAGAAACGTTGGGCAAAAATAAAAAATATTGGTTGGCGTCAGTTTTCTCTCAACTTTGAAAACGTGGTCTGTGAACAAGGGTTTTTGGCTAAAAAACAACTTCCCGTAAGTCAGCTTTCTTGCAATTTTGCAAGTTGTCCATATAAAAGGTTCAACTCCACATCTCACCGCCTGCGTGCAACAAAATCGCATGCGCACTGATTCGTGAGTTTCTTTCTGCAACAACTTGCAAAAGTATATGTTAGCTTCTGCAGCAGGATATTTTCCGACTGAAAGCTCTCGTATACAGACAGCAGTCCCGCATTCTTTTTAGAAAATGAAGGTGGGAGAAGTCCCTTATTGCATCTGGTGACCGACTGACGCATTTTGCATTTTGTGGACAGGGGGAAGTAAGTGAAAACGCAGACTGCGAAAAATACGCCGTATTTTTGCATTAAAAGTGAAAATAATCCTGCGCGCGTATCTCAGCTTCATCTGGAACAAAGGCACCAAATGGATTTAGGCCTCACAAAAAGAGGCCTGCACTACAGTTCAATTAATTTACATTTAAACTATTCCGAACAATCATCAGGGTTCCGAAAAGAAAGTAGGACTCACCATTTGAAGCACAAAGTCAATATTAGCTGCGCTCATGCTGGAGGTTGCATGCATTTTGCAACGTACACCCGCCGTAAAGAGTTTATGAAAGGCGATTAAACATCTAATCGTTTTGCGTTCAAAACTTACTGCTGGAGATATAAGGGTGCACTGCGCAATTTTCACCGTGAAAATTAGTCTGCGTACGGTGGGCACAGCTGGCAAAGGAAAGGGTTAATTGGAGAGACAGGGGAGATGCCTTTGCCCTGCAGTGGACGTAGTCAGGCTGATGATGATGATGATCTATTCTAATGCATGGGAAGACGATGACAAAATTGAATCATTTTACTAAAAGTGCTATAAAAGTTTGACGACGGGTGTACGTGAGCATAAGTAATTTTTCACCCCCGCCCTACTACCAAATACGAGCAGATAAACGTTTAAAAGTACTTACCAAGATTGATGGCGTCATAGCGACCTATGTTAGCCTGTGGCAGGCTATCAAAACGCGTTATTCGCTCGGCGACTGCGCACCACAGATACAGAATCTGACAGCAGATAGTATGACGCATCGTCCAGAGACGCGAAGTGCAAAGCATAGCTGCCAGTACCAGTCAGTGCTCTCTTGTGGCTACATGGGGGCAATGTGCTTGGCTTCTGCCAGGTGCCTCGATGCGCGCCCTCTCCCCACTGAGGGTGGTGCCACTCTTGGAAGGGGTCGTAGATGCCAAAACCGGTTCTCGGGAGGTGCCGCCGCCATTTTCTTGCATTCCGCTCCCGCCGTCCCGCCGACTCCCACGCTAGACACGGAAGGCGGCATTCTTCAAGGATGCTCTCATGGGAACAGCAAGCAATGAATATGCCTCTTTTGACAATTCTCAAGGAGTGTGTGAGTGATGGACGGAACTTGATTTATCCGAGCAGTGAAGTGATCCGCACTCTCAAGAACTAGGAGGAGTACTTTACAGGCGCTGCCGCGTGGTGTACAATCAATATACACACGATGAAGTCCCCGATGAAATTGCTTACAGAATACTTTTCGAAGGTAGACCGGCCATGCGCAGATCACAAGGAAGCAATAGGCAAAATGCTGATAGCCACCTACACAAAACTGCGGCTGCGCATCCATCTGCGTCAGTCCCCAGCCACACGTGCTGGTGGTCATGGAAGCAAAACTTGTGCTGGTGTTAGTCTCCTGTAATCTGTGTAATCAGACGCTGTAATCAGTGCGAACTTTTCGTCTACATGCACAAAAGCATGAGACAAATTTAAGTGTCAGAATCATAAGCTGCATTATGCTTGCAGTGAATCGTCGTTCGTAATCGTTTTGAAGATATTGTATTTGTGCATTAGGGTATTAAATCATTGTTCTTGCTTGCGCCTAAGTCTGTGTTTTGATCACATAGTGTATGCATGACACAGTTTTCCGCCATTGCATAATAGTGTAAGTGGACGTAAGCATGCCATGCGTCCGAACTTGAATATGCAGCTGTTCATTTGGCGTACTTCACTTTCTTTCCGCTATATCACACGTAAGCGCAATGATAGCAAGTTCATGGCGCCGGCATGACAACGACGGCGAGCAGTTGCCCGCCGTGATGGCCTATTGCAAAACAAAGAAAGATATCCGCTATACTCTCGCTAATCGTCTCGAAATATCTACTGCATCACCGACTCTTTACTCTTACTTTTCATCTAAACTAGAAAAGGAATGATTATCAACTGTAAAGTCCAATTCAAGCTTTCACTGCAGGGGGGGGGGGGGGGGGGCACCTCATTCCAGGCGCGTCACGCAGCAAACGCGCACCTTGCGACCAGCGTATGCAAGAAAATGGCGGTCGCGCTAGCAGACGACGCGGTTGTCTGGCGGAAGGACGAATGAGCGAACCCACGTGTCCCCTGCACCCTCTCTTCACCACCTCTCACCCTTCGGACCTTGTGCAAGCCGATTCTTTATTCTCTCCGTTTCCTTCTCCCAACCGATGTTGCTGGTTCTAGTAACATTGCCCGTGTATGCTTTCTTGGTATTTACTCACCTCTAACGTTTTACGTACCCTTAAAACAGACAAAATGAGGAAAGACAGATGAATTTGTAAAAATATCTTTCCCTTTTTTCCCCACCTTTTTCGTAATGAGCATAGGTACAAACCGCATTGCGTGGTTAACTATCGGCATTAAAAATCGCCTGTTTTCTTTACTTGCTGAGTGCTAAAAATAGTGAGAAGTAGGCAATATTAGAAATGTACACATGCTCTGCGCTTGTCGTCCCTAACATGGCACCACCTTGCACGCTTGCACCACCATGAAGGTGGTTCAAGAGTGCTTTAACATAAGTTTTCGGAGATATTGCACATAAATTAGAAAATGAGCTAGTCACGCACCTGTAGGGACAAGGCCTGTTCTCGGATTGTGTTTCTGCCGCTTCTTACGTGTACCTCAATTGCTTTTACTACTGCTAGAAAGAAAACTAAAAGGTGACATAGCTCCATTAAATATTAGATTTGCACACGTTATAGAAAATAAGCAACCGATTACATTTAAAATGACTCCATCTGAAATGAAACTCATTATCGTGGTGAAGTACAGTTCCAGGAAAGTAACTTGGCAATTACAGAAAGGTAATCGACTACTGTTGCGTCACTTTCTTCCCGACATTTATATTACCATAAAGGGCCAACTCAAAGGGCCCTTCCTGGGCGTACGCGCTCAGCATTGGCGCTCTTGGCGTACGCTAGAATCGGTCTGCGCATGCACACTGCAGGAGACGCCAGCAAACCTCATCTGACCATGCTAGATATCGGCGCCAGCGCACGGGCGCTCGCGTACGCGTCGAAAGCGGGGTCTGGTTTACAACAATAGGAGAGTCGCGGGGCTCTCGGTGGCTCTTTTCTTCATGGCTTTAAGCTTTTCAGGCCCAGCCCCCCCCCCCCCCCCCCCCCCACACACACACACACTTTTCTTCGCGGTTTAAGCTGTCCTTTCATCGCCCCCCTGACCCCTTCTCTTCACGGCTTGAAATTTTCTCCGTCGGCTCGAGAGGGGAAGAGAGCCTGCGCCACGAAAATGGAGATGCATGCCTCTTTTCGACGCCCGTTCGGCGTACCCCAAGAGCGCCGACGCTGGGCGCGTTCTTCCAGGAAGAGCCCTTGTAGTTTGCACTTAACACAAATTTACTGAGACTGGAGTGAACTACAGCGGCCTGCTTGATAATTTGTCCTACGCTGTTAATTTCCGAGAGGAGTTGTTTGTCGAAGCTGCGGTCGATAACCTTCCGATGTTTCCTTGTGAAGCGGTCAGCTGCTGCACTGAACACGCCCTCAATTCATGCGCTACACGGAAAAGCCGTACTATAAGTTAACATATGAACATCTTGCGCCGGTGTTGGGTGTAAGGGGGGGGGGGGGGTACAGGGCGGTCACATGATATTCTCGGGTGGAGAACTCCCGTAGACAGCGGTGGTAACCCGGATGTGGTCCGGACATGATCGTGCGCAATGCTTCTCTGCAGCCGGTTCGTTGTCACTCGATCACAAAGAAAACACGTCCCCTAGCACCAGTGCCGTCAGGAAAGCTGCACCGTTGGTTACAACTAATTTTTGAAAAAAAAATAGCTGATTACGTGTGATGAACTGCAGAAAAAGTAACTGAATTACCTGAAACATCGTTTGAAAAAAGCAATCGATGCACACAAGTTGGGCTTCTACCGCACGAGCCGGATTTAGGGTTGCTGGACGGCGGAACTTAGCTCTGATCCGCCTTATCTCTGATCCGTCAAGACAGCGGTTTGGCCCAAGACCCTTTTCCCAAGCATCTCACCCTATAAGAGCCGAGCACAAGGCCGGGGAAAATCTTGTAGCCATAAAAAAACAGGCGGGTACCCGGTGGCACTGCGGATCGAACCCAGTACCCCCCGAATGTTAGGCTGATGCTCTACCACAAGCACACCGCTTCGGTACGAAGAAAGCACATTCCAAAGTAACACGAAAATGCAACTGCTTACAAGTAATCAATTACATGTAACGCGTTACGTACAACTTTGGTACGTATCATCAGTTCTTCCATACTTTACGTAGTCTTCTAAGCGCGATTAATTAACGTCCAAGAGAATGTGACAGATATCAAAAGAAAGCAAATCTCAGGACAGCGAATCAAGCCAAATGTATTAAAAATGCAGGTACTTGTTTACTCTCAGACACGAAGACTTAAGCACACATACATATATTCGAAAAAAGATGCATGAAGAGATGGTCTAATGGACCACAGGATGTGAGACACACAGAGATATGTGCGCTTATATGGACGCATTGAAAGTTGCTCAATCAAATCATATATACATTTATGTCAATACATCCTAGCGGCAACTGCATTTGACGTCATCCTCGCGGAGCAACATGTAATTAGCAAGAACATAGATATAAAACATAAAACAGTATCACAACGTCTATTTCATGCATTGTTTGCACATGATCTAGTATCCACACTGACTTGCGCTAGCATTACCACATCAGTCAAAAAGTTCGTAATGCGGGATAACTTCAAACCCCTGACTGTACTCGTACATGTCCAACGCATGATTGTCTAGTTCTTGTCCTGGACGCAAAAGCAAGTCTGTTCCAGACGGCGACACACCATAGCTTTGACGATGACGTGAAAATCCTTTTGTATGAAATTTCTCCAAGCAAAGAAAAAGGCAAGTTCGAAAAATCAGCAACTTTTTCACTTCAGCAAAGACAGGAGCTTCATTTTCCCAGCCTATGTGTAGAACATCTGAACACCTGTACGAGCAAGCGTCGACGCTGGCATTTGCCACAGAGAACATTTTAACTTCCTGATCTGTGATGCCAAGTTCAATGCGCACGAACTCTGGTACATCTGCTGGCTTGACCAAGGACGCATGAGAAGTGCTCAAACTGTCACTGACGACCATAGCTGACTGTTCGTAGCATGCTCGCAGCTGATGCCTTTCGCACAAAGAACGACAGATGTTCCTGAAGTTCCTGCTGCGCGTGCCGATAGTCTTGAAGTAAGCATGCTTTGCTTCAAACCGCATGCTCCAGTACCGGCGTGGAGGACCGAACAATGAAATGAATCTTGGGTAATGGATTAAGTAGTGAATCTTGGGAATGATATGCACATTTGGATATCTGGTTCCAAAATTCTTTAAAAAATAAGAAATTTGGACCTCCAAATAACTGCAGCAATCTTCAGGAATTTCTTCTGCTAAGACTATATTAACTATCTCCCGGAACTGAAGATATATCTCCCAGTCAGGGTCACCTTCTGGCACTATGTCGGCGAAAAACTGCGGCAGTAAACGGAATAAGCACTGCTTCTGGCTTGCTGTGCCTTTGAGCACGATGCCCTTCCGAGAAATGCTGATTGCTACTGGGCGATTTCTCTTATCATTTTGTTGGAAACTATAGTTACAAATGTTCTTCAACTGCTCGGTCTTTAGCACACCAGAAGACAATAAGCCCTGGAGCACATGTTTAACCACGAATCCTATTCCTCCCTCCAGAATATCGTGCATACAGTCGGGAAGCAACTGTTGTGTGACGTCGAAGTCAGGGATTTTCAGGAGGGAAGACTCCTCATTAACGCCATACAGTTGCGCATTGTCTCTGTCAAGCGTTACAGCCGTGAGGTGGCTGCTGTGTGCAGCTGCTGTTCGCACAGTTACATCTGCTTCCGACAGTAGTGTGTTCAACTTCTTTTTGTGAGCAAGGCAAAATCGGCAGACCCTGCCGTTTGCAAAAGATGCGCGGAACCCCCCTATCTTATGCAGTGACAGGTTGTCTCCGGTAAAACCAACTACAAAAACACGGAGTGCAATCTCGGAACTGTTGAAAAGAAATGTTAAGCCCTCCTCGTAAAGACGCTTTATGTCATTCACTAGCGGAGCGATTACTTGACATATGCCAAATCTTCGCACATCGGTGTATTTGGCAAGGAGCAGCAGGTGAATAGAGCTCAATTTGCTCCTGTATTTTGGGTGGAGATTCAGGATCGAAAAATACACTGCCAATATTTTGTGCGATCCGGCAGCCGAGCCGAGAGGATTGCAGATTTCGAATTCGTCAGTATACAATAACAGAAGTACTGATTTCGCTGAGCCTTCTATGAGTAAAGCGTGCTCTTTAACAAAAGCGCCGTCAGAAAAATCCCGAAGCTTTTGGCTGGAATCAATTCTTGCCTGATGCAAAACTGCTTCAACTACTTCATGAGACGTCAGCAGAGCTTTAAGGGAACGTTCCAAGGGTACATAAAAGCACACACCACAGACTCTCGGGTCAGTTTCTCCTGAAAGTTTAACTTCCTCAAGCTGAACATAATGAAGCCTTTTCTGCACGTATGCCAGAACGGCATGATCACTTTGAAGGTCAGCCCACAGAAAATCGACAATGTCAACTCCCAAAGTTTCCACTTCATCACACAGACTAGTGCGGCCGTTCTGCCCGGCCTTCAAAGTGCGCCGCAGAACTGCAGATAACAGAAGTTGCACAAACACCTTAATATCATCAAATATGTCATGTGCAACACTCCGTGGCAAACAGCGCGTCTCTGTCGTCTTCAAAAAAAAAGAGCATCAAATGGCGCTTAACTTCGTCGAGCTAATATTCAGGGCTGTCGTCAGTAGGTGGATTTCCATTTGCTCGCCGAGTCTCGTCGGACGTGGTCTCGATGGAGTGAGGTGATGGGCCTTCGTCCACGCCGGTATCCGATGCTACGTTGTCACTGCCGCTGCATGGCTTGTAAACTTCGGCGGTCTTGATAAATTCAGAGTGCTTTCTGTTGAGGTGCTGGCGGTATGACTTGTAGGAGCCGTAGACGTTAGGACAGCCTTCTATCCCGCACACTACTTTAAAGTTCGGCTCTTGAGAGTGAACCTTCCCTATGTGGTTCACTACGCTCGCGTAGCTTGACGCATAGTAGGGACATCTCTCACAGCTGAAAACCATGACTACTTTAGCATTCCACAGTGCTCGACTTGTACATGCCTGTATTGACCAAAATGATCGTCTCAGCGAAGGAGAAATACGTTCTCATGAGCAGGGAGTCAGCACAGTGCACGGACAGCAAGGTAATCGCACGGAGAGTGGAGAGCACGTAGCGGGTATGGGGGGTGAAACTAAAAGGCTCTGATGAACAAGAGGGGTTAGCATGGCTCCCGAGCTGCGCGTCCGCGTCTCTTTCCCTCCTGTGCTATTCTTTAGCGATAGAGTGCTTTGAATATTCGTTCGTTCTTTATTCGCCCCATCTTTATCGCTCGTCTTTTCTGGGAGATTTTCGGTGTCACTGAAAACTGCTGTTCCAAATGTGTTTTCTCTGGAAAATGTGTAAAGATTGTGAGAAGTCCTTCATCGTGGCGACCAGTTGTATGTAAGTGATTATTTATTTAAAATAACAAAAGGAAGGTAAAAGATGTTTGCTCACCCCGGCATCTGCCATCACTAATCGGTGGCACCTGAGCTGGGGTAGCGGAAATAAAGGATAGCAGGTAGTTTGAAGAAGTGAAACGAAAGAGGTGAGGGGATAGTAGGAAAGAGATAGGGGTGAGGGCGCCAACGAACATTGCGACCAGTTCTGGGAACAGAAATTTGGCCCGTTTTGTTCTTTTTCCTGCCTAGCCTTGGCTGCAGAGCCACAAAAAGCTGTCCAGGAGTACAATGGACAACTCGCAAAACTGCAGGAATGCTGACTTACAGGAAGATATTTTCCAGCAAAAAACCATTGTTCAATTACCGCGTTTTCACTTCCTGCTCTGCTGACTGAAAGAGTTAGCGCGAGGGCAGATGAGTCACCCAGTCGCCCTCCACTGTATTCTTCGTCCAACAGGTGAGGGGAGAAACGGAGGAGAGAATCTGAAGCACGACGCTCGCCGCCAGATTTGGAAATAGAGTGTAAAGGCATACGCCAGAACAGGCGTCGAAAAGGGGTATGCATCTCCATGTTCTTGGTGCTGGCTTGCTTCGGCTCTCGAGCAGACGGAGAGGATTTCAAGCCGGGGAGAGAAGGGTTTGGGGGCATTGAAAGGACAACTTAAACCGCGAAGTTCGTGGAACCTGAAAGAGCTTCAAACTGTGACGAAAAGAGTCATCGAGAGCCTCGCGATCCTTCCATTGCTGTAAACAGGACCCCGCTTCAGTCGCGCTGGCGGTGCGTGTCCCCAGGGAGCGATTAACATTCTTTCGTGTCTATTGAATGTGCCACGCCTCGAGTAGAAGCCTTCTGCGCGGGTTATACCTGTGCTACACTGGCGTTTCGAATGCCTCGAATGCCTTCCAAACGAATGTCATTCGACTCGACTGCCATAGCTGCGCTGCTACACGACGTCTTTTAACGGCATTCGGTTCACATGAAATTCGAGTCGACGGAGCTCCGCGGAGACATTCGAAATTTTGGAATGCCTTCGAGGCGCAAGCGCGACTACTCTCCACCGCAGCGTCTTCGCGCCATAGGTGGCAGCATAAGTTTTGAAGAGCAAATACGTTCGTTAAACAATGAAATTCTAAATACTATTTATATACACTACACGGATCTTTTCCAGACGTTTTGTTAGCAAGCAAATATTTTCCGCATATTCTCGTCGCAGCGTTTTGTTCAGTCTATCATGTCTTATCTTAATGTCACGAAGGCATTATAACCCTCCCCTCTCTCTACTTCTTTGCATCAGCTCACTGCGAATATCCTGGCGCCAAACCTATCTTCTGTGCGTCAGTAAGCTTAGAAGTCGTGGCTGCGTGACGCCAACAAAAGACGGATTTTTCTCCAGTAATGGTTTATTTGCGTTCCTTTTCGTATCGCTTAAAAAGAATCTACAACTGGAGAAAAAGGCTCTTTTCATTTCCGCCATGCAGCCACATCAGCAAAATTCGTCACACTTGTTTCTGGGACACAACGTCGTATAGATTACTCTTTTTTTCCCCTCAGCTTTCGATGCAGTGGGGATGAGAGCTTGTCAGTCATGTTCACTAGCCAGCGTCTTCCTGCGCGCTTTACCTCAAACGTGGTTTTCCTACTAGCCCAGACCCATCTACAGCCCTGCCCGACGACTAATCGAGTTCGGCAGTAAGCCAGCGTCTTTTAGCAACTGGAGCAGACGGCTCCGCGGAAGCGAGTAAGGCGGCCTGTGTTGCGTCGGCTTCTCTTTGTTAGTGTAGCCTGGCGGGGACAAAGGTATTCAAAATAAGTAGTTATCAGAAGCTGATTTGGGAAGTGTCTTTGTGAATCAGTCGACTTGAATGATTTTTCTTCGTGTTTTGGAATGAAAAAAAAATTGTTTAGTTAAATTTCCCTCGAATAAAGCGACTTAGTCGCTTCGAATTACGAAGACGTCGTCGCATCGCATCATGAGTCTACTTGTAGTCAACACCATCCAAAGGGAAACGCAACCATGTGAATTATTTTGTTGCGGTACAAGCCGCTAAGAGAAGCAGTTAAGAAGATATGGTCATTTGGTTTGAGACGCGTCCTCAGTTTGAATTCACTCCAGAGCAGTGCCACGACGGACCACTTGGAAGAGAAACTTTACATTGTTACGTGGAATACTTTTCACATACAGTGCAGTAATAAGACAAATGCACTTCAGATAAATCTGGAAAAGTGGGTGTTAACTACGCAAAAGTATTACATTTGGCAGGTCATCCTCCGCGTTGCTTGTATAAACGAGAAACTCGGGGCTTTGCGAAAAGTCCGTACGTTCAAAACAACAAAAGCCGCATAATTTAATGGAATTTCGTGACCCTAATATAGTCTATTTTATCACTATCAATGAAGAACAAATAACTGCCGTCGATTTTCAATGCAGCCATTAAAGAAACACAGCAATCCGTCATATCTTGTCGATTGTCATGTAGTCGGAGCGAGTGCAACATGCATAAAATACACTCAAAAGTGCTAAAACGCTACTGCCACTAGTGAAACAATTGTGTGCTATTTCCAGTTAAGTCGCATTATTGAAGTCGCCATACGCATAGCGCGCAGTACGCGACCTGCGAGTGGGAAACATGCCGCGGCGAGGGGGGAACGGCGGCGCGGGGTGGTACAAAGCGCGTCCTCACCTAGGCTGCGTTCCAATACTCTAGACGTCTAACAAGACGTCTAGTGTGACGTCTAGGAAGCAGTCTACATGTCCATGTATTGGAACTTGTCTAGTGCTCACGCCGCCTCGCGGCATAATAATGTAACTAAAGCTTATGAACAGTTGTACTACTATTTTTCACAAGCTGAGCAATAAAGATAATTAAAAACGTGTTTTCAACAAGTTTACACATTTCTTCTGGAATGAATTTGCGCGCAAACTGGACTGGTGGATGTGCCTATCGGTCAGTCTACTTGTAGCAGACGGGACCGCTCTCCGAAGACGACGCTAAAGAGATATGCGATTATTCTTTTATTATTGATGCTCAACTGTACATGCTCCTCGAACGTGCTCGTCCAGACGGTCCTGTAAACATAAGAATACGAAAGACTGTAATTAATATGCGCGAAATACGACACGGCTAATATACACTGCAACAGGAAAACACATACGTGACATTAAACCCGCTGTCTGTCCTACGTGGCACTCGGAGACAGCGAGAGACCTAAATACAGCAGCGATCTTTAATCCTGCAACGACTAAAATCAATTCGCAACATGCCGGTGTATTTGTTCTGAGAGTGTAGAGATAAAAAAGAATGCACGCGAAAGAGTTGATGCAACTAATACAGCAACAGAAGAACACATTTGTTAACCGTCACGCCAGCCGTCTTAACGCCCGTCGAGGAAACCAACGACAGCGACGAGTATTCTCTAAAATCAAGTGCTAATTAAGATCCGGCATCGTCCGGATCACGTAAACAGACCTACAGCGTCCGCTGCTGTAGCAAAGCTCTCAACTGCACGATTTTCTCCTGCGTGAATCACTGCTAGGAATCGCACGTCCACGAAGATTAATTAGCCACTAGTTTGCGTACCAAATAACATTATGGAATGACTCACATTTTTCCTTTCCTATACTCCGTGTACAGTCCGACGCCCGCAAGAGCACGACTCGCTCATCCGCGTATATCAGCTCCGCCATCTTTAGACAGCAAGTTAGCCTGCATCGATGTGGATTTCGGCGAAGCAGTCTTATGAGACTGCTTCGCCAAGAAATGGAACGCGTCCCAAGATGGCGGCTGTCCGGCTAGACGTCTAAGTAGCCGTCTACTTGGGAGTATTGGAACGCAGCCCCTGAAAGCGGAGGTGAGCGGGCGTCCAGGCACCCTACACAAAATGCTCTACGAGCGCCCCGTCGTGACATACGAGCAAACTAATCTTCCCGCTGTTTTAGGGGCGGGAACGGACGCGCAGTTATCAACACTGGTAGGGAGGGTAAGGAGAGAGTAAGTTTTCTAAAAGGGGGTAAGTGATCAGGAGCATGCTATTGACGGGTGCAAAGTTACTCCTAGGGTCCTCTAAAGGGTGTAAAAGTCTTTTTTACCCCCTTCTCACACCCTTTTTTCTTAGAGTGTATAGCCAGCATGTGTACGAATCCGGAAGGCGTTGCATAATTCTAGCGCGCTGCCGACGGTCTCGGGAGAACCAATTTCAGCTGCACTGCTCTGACACGACTAAAACTATCGCTCATCCCGGCCGCTATAGCCGGCATGTGTACGAATACGGCAGGCGTTGCAGAATTCTAGCGCGCTTCCGACAGTCTCGGGAGAGCCAATTTCAGCTGCACTGCTCTGACACGACTCAAACAATTGCTCATCCCGGCCGCTATAGTCGGTATGTGTACGAATACGGCAGGCGTTGCTTAATGCTAGCGCGCTTCCGACGGTCTCTAGAGAGCCAATTTCAGCTACACTGCTCTGACACGACTCAAACTGTCGCTCTTCCCGGCCGCTATAGCCGGCATGTGTACGAATACGGCAGGCGTTGCATAATTCTAGCGCGCTTCCGACGGTCTCTAGAGAGCCAATTTCAGCTACACTGCTCTGACACATCAACGTTTAATACAAAAACTTTCTATTCTAAACATTCATCCTAACGTGCTAAACTGGATCAAGGCCTTCTTAAGAAATCGCTTTCAGTCAGTCATTGTAAATAACCAGTCTTCCAACCCTCTCCCTGTAACATCCGGCGTCCCACAAGGCTCTGTTCTTGCACCCCTATTGTTTTTAATATATATTAATGATCTCCCTCAATACGTATCCTGCCAAATTCGAATGTTCGCTGACGACTGCGTAATTTACCGCCAAGTAACAAACATAACTGATCATGAAGCCCTCCAGCAGGACCTTAACCAAATTGAACAGTGGTGCGCAGATTGGCTTATGACCCTCAACCCTAGCAAATGCAAGCTTCTTTCCATCACCCGTCGCAAAAAGACTCATGCCTTCCAATACAAAATCGCTAACGAGTTCGTAGAATCTGTATCATCTTTCAAATACTTAGGCGTCACATTATCTAATGACCTAACATGGAATGCACATGTTACTAACGTGATATCATCGGCTAACAAAACTCTGGGATTTCTTAAACGTCACCTTCGCCTCACCTCACATCACGTGAAATTGCTCGCCTACAAGTCACTCATTAGACCTAAACTTGAATATGCATCCGCCATATGGGACCCGCATCATATTAACCTCGTAAACGATCTAGAAGCCGTTCAAAACCGCGCTACAAGGTTCATTCATTCTTCTTACTCCTACGACGTCAGTGTTTCAGCCTTAAAAACCAAATCAGCACTATCGCCTCTTTCCGTTCGTCGTCGCATAGCCACGCTATCACTGTACCACAAGTTCTTTTACTCATCACTTAACCGTGCCCCTTACATCACGCCAGCATCATACATTTCTCATCGCACTAGCCACACGCTTCAAGTTTTTCGCCCACGTGCCCGAACTGTTACTTTTTCAGCCTCCTTCTTCCCACGTGCAGCTAAGGATTGGAACGGCCTTCCCCAGCACATCGTCGACATCACCTGTCCTTCATCATTTGCAAACAATCTAAACATTTTTTGTTCATGATCACTAATGGCATTGTTTTGTGCCTTTTCCTGCTAATCCCACCCCTTATGTAATACCCCGCGAGGGGTCTTTAAGGTAATAAAATGAAATGAAATGAAATGAAACTGTCGCTCTTCCCGGCTGCTATAGCCGGCATGTGTATGAATCTGGAAGGCGTCGCACAATTCTAGCGCGCTTCCGACGGTCTCGTGAGAGTCAATTTCAGCTGCACTGCTCTGACCCAACTCAAACTATCGCACTTGCCGGCCGCTATAGCCGGCATGTGTACGAATCCGGAAGGCGTTGCATAATTCTAGCGCGCTTCCGACGGTCTCGGGAGAGCCAATTTCAGCTGCACTGCTCTGACACGACTCAAACTATCGCTCCTCCCGGCCGCTATAGCCGGCATGTGTACGAATACGGCAGGCGATGCATAATTCTAGCGCGCTTTCGACGGTCTCGGGAGAGCCAATTTCAGCTGCACTGCTCAGACACGACTCAAACTATCGCTCTTCCCGGCCGCTATAGCCGGCATGCGTACGAATCCGGAAGGAGTTGCATAATTCTAGCGCGCTTCCGGCGGTCTCGGGAGAGCCAATTTCAGCTGTACTGCTCTGACACGACTCAAACTAACGCTCTTCCTAGCCGCTTTAGCCGGCATGTGTACGAATACGGCAGGCGTTGCATAATTCTAGCGCGCTTCCGACGGTCTCGGGAGAGCCAATTTCAGCTGAACTGCTCTGACACGACTCAAACTATCGCTCTTCCCGGCCGCTATAGCCGGCATGTGTATGAATCCGGAAGGCGTTGCATAATTCTAGCGCGCTTCCGACGGTCTCGGGAGAGCCAATTTCAGCTACACTGCTCTGAAACGACTCAAACTGTCGCTCTTCCCGGCCGCTATAGCTGGCATGTGTACGAATCCGGAAGGCGTTGCTTAATTCTAGCGCTTCTGACGGTCTGAGGAGAGCCAATTTCAGCTACACTGCTCTGACACGACTCAAACTGTCGCTTTTCCCGGCCGCTATAGCCAGCATGGGTACGAATCCGGAAGGCGTAGCATAATTCTAGCGCGCTGCCGAAGGTCTCGGGAGAGCCAATTTCTGCTGCACTGCTCTGACACGACTCGAACTGTCGCTTTTCCCGGCCGCTATAGCCAGCATGTGTACGAATCCGGAAGGCGTAGCATAATTCTAGCGCGCTGCCGAAGGTCTCGGGAGAGCCAATTTCAGCTGCACTGCTCAGACACGACTCGAACTGTCGCTCTTCCCGGCCACTATAGCCGGCATGCGTACGAATGCGGAAGGCGTTGCATAATTCTAGCGCGCTTCCCACGGTCTCGGGAGAGCCAATTTCAGCTGCACTGCTCAGACACGACTCAAACTATCGCTCTTCCCGGCCGCTATAGCCGGCATGCGTACGAATCCGGAAGGAGTTGCATAATTCTAGCGCGCTTCCGGCGGTCTCGGCAGAGCCAATTTCAGCTGAACTGCTCTGACACGACTCAAACTATCGCTCTTCCCGGCCGCTGCAGCGGACATGTGCACGAATACGGCAGGCGTTGCATAATTATAGCGCGCTTCTGACGGTCTCGTTAGAGCTAATTTCAGCTGCACTGCTCTGACGCGACTCAAACTATCGCTCCTCCCGGCCGCTATAGCCGGCATGTGTACGAATACGGCAGGCGATGCATAATTCTAGCGCGCTTTCGACGGTCTCGGGAGAGCCAATTTCAGCTGCACTGCTCAGACACGACTCAAACTATCGCTCTTCCCGGCCGCTATAGCCGGCATGCGTACGAATCCGGAAGGAGTTGCATAATTCTAGCGCGCTTCCGGCGGTCTCGGCAGAGCCAATTTCAGCTGTACTGCTCTGACACGACTCAAACTAACGCTGTTCCTGGCCGCTTTAGCCGGCATGTGTACGAATACGGCAGGCGTTGCATAATTCTAGCGCGCTTCCGACGGTCTCGGGAGAGCCAATTTCAGCTGCACTGCTCTGACACGACTCAAACTATCGCTCTTCCCGGCCGCTATAGCCGGCATGTGTACGAATACGGCAGGCGTTGCATAATTCTAGCGCGCTTCCGACGGTCTCGGGAGAGCCAATTTCAGATGCACTGCTCTGACACGACTCAAACTGTCGCTTTTCCCGGCTGCTATAGCCGGCATGTGTATGAATCTGGAAGGCGTCGCACAATTCTAGCGCGCTTCCGACGGTCTCGGGAGAGCCAATTTCAGCTGCACTGCTCTGACACGACTGAAACTGTCGCTCTTCCCGGCCGCTACAGCCGGCATGTGTACGAATACGGCAGGCGGTGCATAATTCTAGCACGCTTCCGACGGTCTCTAGAGAGCCAATTTCAGCTACACTGCTCTGACACGACTCAAACTGTCGCTCTTCCCGGCCGCTATAGCCGGCATGTTTACGAATACGGCAGGCGTTGCATAATTCTAGCGCGCTTCCGACGGTCTCGGCAGAGCCAATTTCAGCTGCACTGCTCTGACACGACTCAAACTATCGCTCCTCCCGGCCGCTATAGCCGGCATGTGTACGAATACGGCAGGCGATGCATAATTCTAGCGCGCTTTCGACGGTCTCGGGAGAGCCAATTTCAGCTGCACTGCTCAGACACGACTCAAACTATCGCTCTTCCCGGCCGCTATAGCCGGCATGCGTACGAATCCGGAAGGAGTTGCATAATTCTAGCGCGCTTCCGGCGGTCTCGGGAGAGCCAATTTCAGCTGAACTGCTCTGACACGACTCAAACTATCGCTCTTCCCGGCCGCTGCAGCCGGCATGTGCACGAATACGGCAGGCATTGCATAATTATAGCGCGCTTCTGACGGTCTCGTTAGAGCTAATTTCAGCTGCACTGCTCTGACGCGACTCAAACTATCGCTCTTCCCGGCCGCTATAGCCGGCATGTTTGCGAATACGGCAGGCGTTGCATAATTCTAGCGCGCTTCCGACGGTCTCGGGAGAGCCAATTTCAGCTGCACTGCTCTGACACGACTCAAACTATCGCTCCTCCCGGCCGCTATAGCCGGCATGTGTACGAATACGGCAGGCGAGGCATAATTCTAGCGCGCTTTCGACGGTCTCGGGAGAGCCAATTTCAGCTGCACTGCTCAGACACGACTCAAACTATCGCTCTTCCCGGCCGCTATAGCCGGCATGCGTACGAATCCGGAAGGAGTTGCATAATTCTAGCGCGCTTCCGGCGGTCTCGGGAGAGCCAATTTCAGCTGTACTGCTCTGACACGACTCAAACTAACGCTCTTCCTAGCCGCTTTAGCCGGCATGTGTACGAATACGGCAGGCGTTGCATAATTCTAGCGCGCTTCCGACGGTCTCGGGAGAGCCAATTTCAGCTGAACTGCTCTGACACGACTCAAACTATCGCTCTTCCCGGCCGCTATAGCCGGCATGTGTATGAATCCGGAAGGCGTTGCATAATTCTAGCGCGCTTCCGACGGTCTCGGGAGAGCCAATTTCAGCTACACTGCTCTGAAACGACTCAAACTGTCGCTCTTCCCGGCCGCTATAGCTGGCATGTGTACGAATCCGGAAGGCGTTGATAATTCTAGCGCTTCTGACGGTCTGAGGAGAGCCAATTTCAGCTACACTGCTCTGACACGACTCAAACTGTCGCTTTTCCCGGCCGCTATAGCCAGCATGTGTACGAATTCGGAACGCGTAGCATAATTCTAGCGCGCTGCCGAAGGTCTCGGGAGAGCCAATTTCAGCTGCACTGCTCTGACACGACTCGAACTGTCGCTCTTCCCGGCCACTATAGCCGGCATGCGTACGAATGCGGAAGGCGTTGCATAATTCTAGCGCGCTTCCCACGGTCTCGGGAGAGCCAATTTCAGCTGCACTGCTCACACACGACTCAAACTATCGCTCTTCCCGGCCGCTATAGCCGGCATGCGTACGAATCCGGAAGGAGTTGCATAATTCTAGCGCGCTTCCGGCGGTCACGGGAGAGCCAATTTCAGCTGCACTGCTCAGACATGACTCAGCTATTGCTCTTCCCGGCCGCTGTAGCCGGCATGTGTACGAATCTGGAAGGCGTTGCATAATTCTAGCGCGCTTCCGACGGTCTCCGGAGAGCCAATTTCAGCTGCACTGCTCTGACAAGACTCAAAATATCGCACTTCCCGGCCGCTATAACTGGGATGTGTACGAATTCGGAAGGGGTTGCATAATTCTAGCGCGCTTGCGACGGTCTCGGGAAAGCAAATTTCAGCTGCACTGCTCTGACACGAATCAAACTATCGCTCTTCCCGGCCGATATAGCCGACATCTGTACGAATCCGGAAGGCGTTGCATAATTCTAGCCCGCTTCCGACGGTCTCGGGAGAGCCAATTTCAGCTGAACTGCTCTGGCATGACTCAAACTATCGCTCTTCCCGGCCGCTATAGCCGGCATGTGTACGAATCCGGAAGGCGTTGCATAATTCTAGCGCGCTTCCGACGGCCTCGGGAGAGCCAATTTCAGCTACACTGCTCTGTCACGACTCAAACTATCGCTCTTGCCGGCCGCTATAGCCGGCATGCGTACGAATCCGGAAGGGGTTGCATAATTCTAGCGCGCTTCCGACGGTCTCGGGAGAGCCAATTTCAGCTGAACTGCTCTGACACGACTCAAACTATCGCTCTTCCCGGCCGCTACAGCCGGCATGTGTACGAATACGGCAGGCGTTGCATAATTCTAGCGCGCTTCCGACGGTCTCGGGAGAGCCAATTTCAGCTACACTGCTCTGACACGACTCAAACTGTCGCTCTTCCCGGCCGCTATAGCTGGCATGTGTACGAATCCGGAAGGCGTTGCTTAATTCTAGCGCTTCTGACGGTCTGAGGAGAGCCAATTTCAGCTACACTGCTCTGACACGACTCAAACTGTCGCTTTTCCCGGCCGCTATAGCCAGCATGTGTACGAATCCGGAAGGCTAGCATAATTCTAGCGCGCTTCCCACGGTCTCGGGAGAGCCAATTTCAGCTGAACTGCTCTGACACGACTCAAACTATCGCTCTTCCCGGCCGCTGCAGCGGGCATGTGCACGAATACGGCAGGCGTTGCATAATTATAGCGCGCTTCTGACGGTCTCGTTAGAGCTAATTTCAGCTGCACTGCTCTGATGCGACTCAAACTATCGCTCTTCCCGGCCGCTATAGCCGGCATGTTTACGAATACGGCAGGCGTTGCATAATTCTAGCGCGCTTCCGACGGTCTCGGGAGAGCCAATTTCAGCTGCACTGCTCAGACACGACTCAAACTATCGCTCTTCCCGGCCGCTATAGCCGGCATGCGTACGAATCCGGAAGGAGTTGCATAATTCTAGCGCGCTTCCGGCGGTCTCGGGAGAGCCAATTTCAGCTGCACTGCTCTGACACGACTGAAACTGTCGCTGTTCCCGGCCGCTATAACCGGCATGTGTATGAATCTGGAAGGCGTCGCACAATTCTAGCGCGCTTCCGACGGTCTCGGGAGAGCCAATTTCAGCTGTACTGCTCTGACACGACTCAAACTATCGCTCTTCCCGGCCGCTACAGCCGGCATGTGTACGAATACGGCAGGCGGTGCATAATTCTAGCGCGCTTCCGACGGTCTCAGGAGAGCCAGTTTCAGCTGCACTGCTCTTACACGACTCAAACTGTCGCTCTTCCCGGCCGCTATAGCCGCCATGTGTACGAATCCGGAAGGCGTTGCATAATTCTAGCGCGCTTCTGACGGTCTCAGGAGAGCCAATTTCAGCTACACTGCTCTGACACGACTCAAACTGTCGCTTTTCCCGGCCGCTATAGCCAGCATGTGTACGAATCCGGAAGGCGTTGCATAATTCTAGCGCGCTGCCGACGGTCTCGGGAGAACCAATTTCAGCTGCACTGCTCTGACACGACTAAAACTATCGCTCATCCCGGCCGCTATAGCCGGCATGTGTACGAATACGGCAGGCGTTGCATAATTCTAGCGCGCTTCCGACAGTCTCGGGAGAGCCAATTTCAGCTGCACTGCTCTGACACGACTCAAACAATTGCTCATCCCGGCCGCTATGGTCGGTATGTGTACGAATACGGCAGGCGTTGCTTAATGCTAGCGCGCTTCCGACGGTCTCTAGAGAGCCAATTTCAGCTACACTGCTCTGACACGACTCAAACTGTCGCTCTTCCCGGCCGCTATAGCCGGCATGTGTACAAATACGGCAGGCGTTGCATAATTCTAGCGCGCTTCCGACGGTCTCTAGAGAGCCAATTTCAGCTACACTGCTCTGACACGACTCAAACTGTCGCTCTTCCCGGCTGCTATAGCCGGCATGTGTATGAATCTGGAAGGCGTCGCACAATTCTAGCGCGCTTCCGACGGTCTCGGGAGAGCCAATTTCAGCTGCACTGCTCTGACACGACTGAAACTGTCGCTCTTCCCGGCCGCTATAACCGGCATGTGTATGAATCTGGAAGGCGTCGCACAATTCTAGCGCGCTTCCGACGGTCTCGGGAGAGCCAATTTCAGCTGCACTGCTCTGACACGACTCAAAATATCGCTCTTCCCGGCCGCTACAGCCGGCATGTGTACGAATACGGCAGGCGGTGCATAATTCTAGCGCGCTTCCGACGGTCTCAGGAGAGCCAGTTTCAGCTGCACTGCTCTTACACGACTCAAACTGTCGCTCTTCCCGGCCGCTATAGCCGCCATGTGTACGAATCCGGAAGGCGTTGCATAATTCTAGCGCGCTTCTGACGGTCTCAGGAGAGCCAATTTCAGCTACACTGCTCTGACACGACTCAAACTGTCGCTTTTCCCGGCCGCTATAGCCAGCATGTGTACGAATCCGGAAGGCGTTGCATAATTCTAGCGCGCTGCCGACGGTCTCGGGAGAACCAATTTCAGCTGCACTGCTCTGACACGACTAAAACTATCGCTCATCCCGGCCGCTATAGCCGGCATGTGTACGAATACGGCAGGCGTTGCATAATTCTAGCGCGCTTCCGACAGTCTCGGGAGAGCCAATTTCAGCTGCACTGCTCTGACACGACTAAAACAATTGCTCATCCCGGCCGCTATAGTCGGTATGTGTACGAATACGGCAGGCGTTGCTTAATGCTAGCGCGCTTCCGACGGTCTCTAGAGAGCCAATTTCAGCTACACTGCTCTGACACGACTCAAACTAACGCTCTTCCTAGCCGCTTTAGCCGGCATGTGTACGAATACGGCAGGCGTTGCATAATTCTAGCGCGCTTCCGACGGTCTCGGGAGAGCCAATTTCAGCTGCACTGCTCAGACATGACTCAGCTATTGCTCTTCCCGGCCGCTGTAGCCGGCATGTGTACGAATCCGGAAGGCGTTGCATAATTCTAGCGCGCTTCCGACGGTCTCGGGAGAGCCAATTTCAGCTACACTGCTCTGAAACGACTCAAACTGTCGCTCTTCCCGGCCGCTATAGCTGGCATGTGTACGAATCCGGAAGGCGTTGCTTAATTCTAGCGCTTCTGACGGTCTGAGGAGAGCCAATTTCAGCTACACTGCTCTGACACGACTCAAACTGTCGCTTTTCCCGGCCGCTATAGCCAGCATGTGTACGAATCCGGAAGGCGTAGCATAATTCTAGCGCGCTGCCGAAGGTCTCGGGAGAGCCAATTTCAGCTGCACTGCTCTGACACGACTCGAACTGTAACTCTTCCCGGCCACTATAGCCGGCATGCGTACGAATGCGGAAGGCGTTGCATAATTCTAGCGCGCTTCCCACGGTCTCGGGAGAGCCAATTTCAGCTGCACTGCTCAGACACGACTCAAACTATCGCTCTTCCCGGCCGCTATAGCCGGCATGCGTACGAATCCGGAAGGAGTTGCATAATTCTAGCGCGCTTCCGGCGGTCTCGGCAGAGCCAATTTCAGCTGAACTGCTCTGACACGACTCAAACTATCGCTCTTCCCGGCCGCTGCAGCGGACATGTGCACGAATACGGCAGGCGTTGCATAATTATAGCGCGCTTCTGACGGTCTCGTTAGAGCTAATTTCAGCTGCACTGCTCTGACGCGACTCAAACTATCGCTCCTCCCGGCCGCTATAGCCGGCATGTGTACGAATACGGCAGGCGATGCATAATTCTAGCGCGCTTTCGACGGTCTCGGGAGAGCCAATTTCAGCTGCACTGCTCAGACACGACTCAAACTATCGCTCTTCCCGGCCGCTATAGCCGGCATGCGTACGAATCCGGAAGGAGTTGCATAATTCTAGCGCGCTTCCGGCGGTCTCGGCAGAGCCAATTTCAGCTGTACTGCTCTGACACGACTCAAACTAGCGCTGTTCCTGGCCGCTTTAGCCGGCATGTGTACGAATACGGCAGGCGTTGCATAATTCTAGCGCGCTTCCGACGGTCTCGGGAGAGCCAATTTCAGCTGCACTGCTCTGACACGACTCAAACTATCGCTCTTCCCGGCCGCTATAGCCGGCATGTGTACGAATACGGCAGGCGTTGCATAATTCTAGCGCGCTTCCGACGGTCTCGGGAGAGCCAATTTCAGATGCACTGCTCTGACACGACTCAAACTGTCGCTTTTCCCGGCTGCTATAGCCGGCATGTGTATGAATCTGGAAGGCGTCGCACAATTCTAGCGCGCTTCCGACGGTCTCGGGAGAGCCAATTTCAGCTGCACTGCTCTGACACGACTGAAACTGTCGCTCTTCCCGGCCGCTATAACCGGCATGTGTATGAATCTGGAAGGCGTCGCACAATTCTAGCGCGCTTCCGACGGTCTCGGGAGAGCCAATTTCAGCTGCACTGCTCTGACACGACTCAAACTATCGCTCTTCCCGGCCGCTACAGCCGGCATGTGTACGAATACGGCAGGCGGTGCATAATTCTAGCACGCTTCCGACGGTCTCTAGAGAGCCAATTTCAGCTACACTGCTCTGACACGACTCAAACTGTCGCTCTTCCCGGCCGCTATAGCCGGCATGTGTACGAATACGGCAGGCGATGCATAATTCTAGCGCGCTTCCGACGGTCACGGGAGAGCCAATTTCAGCTGCACTGCTCAGACATGACTCAGCTATTGCTCTTCCCGGCCGCTGTAGCCGGCATGTGTACGAATCTGGAAGGCGTTGCATAATTCTAGCGCGCTTCCGACGGTCTCCGGAGAGCCAATTTCAGCTGCACTGGTCTGACAAGACTCAAAATATCGCACTTCCCGGCCGCTATAACTGGGATGTGTACGAATTCGGAAGGGGTTGCATAATTCTAGCGCGCTTGCGACGGTGTCGGGAAAGCAAATTTCAGCTGCACTGCTCTGACACGAATGAAACTATCGCTCTTCCCGGCCGATATAGCCGACATCTGTACGAATCCGGAAGGCGTTGCATAATTCTAGCGCGCTTCCGACGGTCTCGGGAGAGCCAATTTCAGCTGAACTGCTCTGGCACGACTCAAACTATCGCTCTTCCCGGCCGCTATGGCCGGCATGTGTACGAATCCGGAAGGCGTTGCATAATTCTAGCGCGCTTCCGACGGCCTCGGGAGAGCCAATTTCAGCTACACTGCTCTGTCACGACTCAAACTATCGCTCTTGCCGGCCGCTATAGCCGGCATGCGTACGAATCCGGAAGGGGTTGCATAATTCTAGCGCGCTTCCGACGGTCTCGGGAGAGCCAATTTCAGCTGAACTGCTCTGACACGACTCAAACTATCGCTCTTCCCGGCCGCTACAGCCGGCATGTGTACGAATACGGCAGGCGTTGCATAATTCTAGCGCGCTTCCGACGGTCTCGGGAGAGCCTATTTCAGCTACACTGCTCTGACACGACTCAAACTGTCGCTCTTCCCGGCCGCTATAGCTGGCATGTGTACGAATCCGGAAGGCGTTGCTTAATTCTAGCGCTTCTGACGGTCTGAGGAGAGCCAATTTCAGCTACACTGCTCTGACACGACTCAAACTGTCGCTTTTCCCGGCCGCTATAGCCAGCATGTGTACGAATCCGGAAGGCGTTGCATAATTCTAGCGCGCTGCCGACGGTCTCGGGAGAACCAATTTCAGCTGCACTGCTCTGACACGACTAAAACTATCGCTCTTCCCGGCCGCTATAGCCGGCATGTGTACAAATACGGCAGGCGTTGCATAATTCTAGCGCGCTTCCGACGGTCTCTAGAGAGCCAATTTCAGCTACACTGCTCTGACACGACTCAAACTGTCGCTCTTCCCGGCTGCTATAGCCGGCATGTGTATGAATCTGGAAGGCGTCGCACAATTCTAGCGCGCTTCCGACGGTCTCGGGAGAGCCAATTTCAGCTGCACTGCTCTGACACGACTGAAACTGTCGCTCTTCCCGGCCGCTATAACCGGCATGTGTATGAATCTGCAAGGCGTCGCACAATTCTAGCGCGCTTCCGACGGTCTCGGGAGAGCCAATTTCAGCTGCACTGCTCTGACACGACTCAAACTATCGCTCTTCCCGGCCGCTACAGCCGGCATGTGTACGAATACGGCAGGCGGTGCATAATTCTAGCGCGCTTCCGACGGTCTCAGGAGAGCCAGTTTCAGCTGCACTGCTCTTACACGACTCAAACTGTCGCTCTTCCCGGCCGCTATAGCCGCCATGTGTACGAATCCGGAAGGCGTTGCATAATTCTAGCGCGCTTCTGACGGTCTCAGGAGAGCCAATTTCAGCTACACTGCTCTGACACGACTCAAACTGTCGCTTTTCCCGGCCGCTATAGCCAGCATGTGTACGAATCCGGAAGGCGTTGCATAATTCTAGCGCGCTGCCGACGGTCTCGGGAGAACCAATTTCAGCTGCACTGCTCTGACACGACTAAAACTATCGCTCATCCCGGCCGCTATAGCCGGCATGTGTACGAATACGGCAGGCGTTGCATAATTCTAGCGCGCTTCCGACAGTCTCGGGAGAGCCAATTTCAGCTGCACTGCACTGACACGACTAAAACAATTGCTCATCCCGGCCGCTATAGTCGGTATGTGTACGAATACGGCAGGCGTTGCTTAATGCTAGCGCGCTTCCGACGGTCTCTAGAGAGCCAATTTCAGCTACACTGCTCTGACACGACTCAAACTGTCGCTCTTCCCGGCCGCTATAGCCGGCATGTGTACGAATACGGCAGGCGTTGCATAATTCTAGCGCGCTTCCGACGGTCTCTAGAGAGCCAATTTCAGCTACACTGCTCTGACACGACTCAAACTGTCGCTCTTCCCGGCTGCTATAGCCGGCATGTGTATGAATCTGGAAGGCTAGCATAATTCTAGCGCGCTTCCCACGGTCTCGGGAGAGCCAATTTCAGCTGAACTGCTCTGACACGACTCAAACTATCGCTCTTCCCGGCCGCTGCAGCGGGCATGTGCACGAATACGGCAGGCGTTGCATAATTATAGCGCGCTTCTGACGGTCTCGTTAGAGCTAATTTCAGCTGCACTGCTCTGACGCGACTCAAACTATCGCTCTTCCCGGCCGCTATAGCCGGCATGTTTACGAATACGGCAGGCGTTGCATAATTCTAGCGCGCTTCCGACGGTCTCGGGAGAGCCAATTTCAGCTGCACTGCTCAGACACGACTCAAACTATCGCTCTTCCCGGCCGCTATAGCCGGCATGCGTACGAATCCGGAAGGAGTTGCATAATTCTAGCGCGCTTCCGGCGGTCTCGGGAGAGCCAATTTCAGCTGTACTGCTCTGACACGACTCAAACTAACGCTCTTCCTGGCCGCTTTAGCCGGCATGTGTACGAATACGGCAGGCGTTGCATAATTCTAGCGCGCTTCCGACGGTCTCGGGAGAGCCAATTTCAGCTGCACTGCTCTGACACGACTCAAACTATCGCTCTTCCCGGCCGCTATAGCCGGCATGTGTACGAATACGGCAGGCGTTGCATAATTCTAGCGCGCTTCCGACGGTCTCGGGAGAGCCAATTTCAGATGCACTGCTCTGACACGACTCAAACTGTCGCTTTTCCCGGCTGCTATAGCCGGCATGTGTATGAATCTGGAAGGCGTCGCACAATTCTAGCGCGCTTCCGACGGTCTCGGGAGAGCCAATTTCAGCTGCACTGCTCTGACACGACTGAAACTGTCGCTGTTCCCGGCCGCTATAACCGGCATGTGTATGAATCTGGAAGGCGTCGCACAATTCTAGCGCGCTTCCGACGGTCTCGGGAGAGCCAATTTCAGCTGTACTGCTCTGACACGACTCAAACTATCGCTCTTCCCGGCCGCTACAGCCGGCATGTGTACGAATACGGCAGGCGGTGCATAATTCTAGCGCGCTTCCGACGGTCTCAGGAGAGCCAGTTTCAGCTGCACTGCTCTTACACGACTCAATTGTCGCTCTTCCCGGCCGCTATAGCCGCCATGTGTACGAATCCGGAAGGCGTTGCATAATTCTAGCGCGCTTCTGACGGTCTCAGGAGAGCCAATTTCAGCTACACTGCTCTGACACGACTCAAACTGTCGCTTTTCCCGGCCGCTATAGCCAGCATGTGTACGAATCCGGAAGGCGTTGCATAATTCTAGCGCGCTGCCGACGGTCTCGGGAGAACCAATTTCAGCTGCACTGCTCTGACACGACTAAAACTATCGCTCATCCCGGCCGCTATAGCCGGCATGTGTACGAATACGGCAGGCGTTGCATAATTCTAGCGCGCTTCCGACAGTCTCGGGAGAGCCAATTTCAGCTGCACTGCTCTGACACGACTCAAACAATTGCTCATCCCGGCCGCTATAGTCGGTATGTGTACGAATACGGCAGGCGTTGCTTAATGCTAGCGCGCTTCCGACGGTCTCTAGAGAGCCAATTTCAGCTACACTGCTCTGACACGACTCAAACTGTCGCTCTTCCCGGCCGCTATAGCCGGCATGTGTACAAATACGGCAGGCGTTGCATAATTCTAGCGCGCTTCCGACGGTCTCTAGAGAGCCAATTTCAGCTACACTGCTCTGACACGACTCAAACTGTCGCTCTTCCCGGCTGCTATAGCCGGCATGTGTATGAATCTGGAAGGCGTCGCACAATTCTAGCGCGCTTCCGACGGTCTCGGGAGAGCCAATTTCAGCTGCACTGCTCTGACACGACTGAAACTGTCGCTCTTCCCGGCCGCTATAACCGGCATGTGTATGAATCTGGAAGGCGTCGCACAATTCTAGCGCGCTTCCGACGGTCTCGGGAGAGCCAGTTTCAGCTGCACTGCTCTTACACGACTCAAACTGTCGCTCTTCCCGGCCGCTATAGCCGCCATGTGTACGAATCCGGAAGGCGTTGCATAATTCTAGCGCGCTTCTGACGGTCTCAGGAGAGCCAATTTCAGCTACACTGCTCTGACACGACTCAAACTGTCGCTTTTCTTGGCCGCTATAGCCAGCATGTGTACGAATCCGGAAGGCGTTGCATAATTCTAGCGCGCTGCCGACGGTCTCGGGAGAACCAATTTCAGCTGCACTGCTCTGACACGACTAAAACTATCGCTCATCCCGGCCGCTATAGCCGGCATTTGTACGAATACGGCAGGCGTTGCATAATTCTAGCGCGCTTCCGACAGTCTCGGGAGAGCCAATTTCAGCTGCACTGCTCTGACACGACTAAAACAATTGCTCATCCCGGCCGCTATAGTCGGTATGTGTACGAATACGGCAGGCGTTGCTTAATGCTAGCGCGCTTCCGACGGTCTCTAGAGAGCCAATTTCAGCTACACTGCTCTGACACGACTCAAACTGTCGCTCTTCCCGGCCGCTATAGCCGGCATGTGTACGAATACGGCAGGCGTTGCATAATTCTAGCGCGCTTCCGACGGTCTCTAGAGAGCCAATTTCAGCTACACTGCTCTGACACGACTCAAACTGTCGCTCTTCCCGGCTGCTATAGCCGGCATGTGTATGAATCTGGAAGGCGTCGCACAATTCTAGCGCGCTTCCGACGGTCTCGTGAGAGTCAATTTCAGCTGCACTGCTCTGACCCAACTCAAACTATCGCACTTGCCGGCCGCTATAGCCGGCATGTGTACGAATCCGGAAGGCGTTGCATAATTCTAGCGCGCATCCGACGGTCTCGGGAGAGCCAATTTCAGCTACACTGCTCTGACACGACTCAAACTGTCGCTCTCCCCGGCCGCTATAGTTGGCATGTGTACGAATCCGGAAGGCGTTGTTTAATTCTAGCGCTTCTGACGGTCTCAGGAGAGCCAATTTCAGCTACAATGCTCTGACACGACTCAAACTGTCGCTTTTCCCGGCCGCTATAGCCAGCATGTGTACGAATCCGGAAGGCGTAGCATAATTCTAGCGCGCTGCCGAAGGTCTCGGGAGAGCCAATTTCAGCTGCACTGCTCTGACACGACTCAAACTAACGCTCTTCCTAGCCGCTTTAGCCGGCATGTGTACGAATACGGCAGGCGTTGCATAATTCTAGCGCGCTTCCGACGGTCTCGGGAGAGCCAATTTCAGCTGAACTGCTCTGACACGACTCAAACTATCGCTCTTCCCGGCCGCTATAGCCGGCATGTGTATGAATCCGAAAGGCGTTGCATAATTCTAGCGCGCTTCCGACGGTCTCGGGAGAGCCAATTTCAGCTACACTGCTCTGAAACGACTCAAACTGTCGCTCTTCCCGGCCGCTATAGCTTGCATGTGTACGAATCCGGAAGGCGTTGCTTAATTCTAGCGCTTCTGACGGTCTGAGGAGAGCCAATTTCAGCTACACTGCTCTGACACGACTCAAACTGTCGCTTTTCCCGGCCGCTATAGCCAGCATGTGTACGAATCCGGAAGGCGTAGCATAATTCTAGCGCGCTGCCGAAGGTCTCGGGAGAGCCAATTTCAGCTGCACTGCTCTGACACGGCTCGAACTGTCGCTCTTCCCGGCCACTATAGCCGGCATGCGTACGAATGCGGAAGGCGTTGCATAATTCTAGCGCGCTTCCCACGGTCTCGGGAGAGCCAATTTCAGCTGAACTGCTCTGACACGACTGAAACTATCGCTCTTCCCGGCCGCTGCAGCGGGCATGTGCACGAATACGGCAGGCGTTGCATAATTATAGCGCGCTCCTGACGGTCTCGTTAGAGCTAATTTCAGCTGCACTGCTCTGACGCGACTCAAACTATCGCTCCTCCCGGCCGCTATAGCCGGCATGTGTACGAATACAGCAGGCGATGCATAATTCTAGCGCGCTTTGGACGGTCTCGGGAGAGCCAATTTCAGCTGCACTGCTCAGACACGACTCAAACTATCGCTCTTCCCGGCCGCTATAGCCGGCATGCGTACGAATCCGGAAGGAGTTGCATAATTCTAGCGCGCTTCCGGCGGTCTCGGGAGAGCCAATTTCAGCTGTACTGCTCTGACACGACTCAAACTAACGCTCTTCCTGGCCGCTTTAGCCGGCATCTGTACGAATACAGCAGGCGTTGCATAATTCTAGCGCGCTTCCGACGGTCTCGGGAGAGCCAATTTCAGCTGCACTGCTCTGACACGACTCAAACTATCGCTCTTCCCGGCCGCTATAGCCGGCATGTGTACGAATACGGCAGGCGTTGCATAATTCTAGCGCGCTTCCGACGGTCTCGGGAGAGCCAATTTCAGATGCACTGCTCTGACACGACACAAACTGTCGCTTTTCCCGGCTGCTATAGCCGGCATGTGTATGAATCTGGAAGGCGTCGCACAATTCTAGCGCGCTTCCGACGGTCTCGGGAGAGCCAATTTCAGCTGCACTGCTCTGACACGACTGAAACTGTCGCTCTTCCCGGCCGCTATAACCGGCATGTGTATGAATCTGGAAGGCGTCGCACAATTCTAGCGCGCTTCCGACAGTCTCGGGAGAGCCAATTTCAGCTGCACTGCTCTGACACGACTCAAACTATCGCTCTTCCCGGCCGCTACAGCCGGCATGTGTACGAATACGGCAGGCGGTGCATAATTCTAGCGCGCTTCCGACGGTCTCTAGAGAGCCAATTTCAGCTACACTGCTCTGACACGACTCAAACTGTCGCTCTTCCCGGCCGCTATAGCCGGCATGTGTACGAATACGGCAGGCGATGCATAATTCTAGCGCGCTTCCGACGGTCACGGGAGAGCCAATTTCAGCTGCACTGCTCAGACATGACTCAGCTATTGCTCTTCCCGGCCGCTGTAGCCGGCATGTGTACGAATCTGGAAGGCGTTGCATAATTCTAGCGCGCTTCCGACGGTCTCGGGAGAGCCAATTTCAGCTGCACTGCTCTGACAAGACTCAAAATATCGCACTTCCCGGCCGCTATAACTGGGATGTGTACGAATTCGGAAGGGGTTGCATAATTCTAGCGCGCTTGCGACGGTCTCGGGAAAGCAAATTTCAGCTGCACTGCTCTGACACGAATCAAACTATCGCTCTTCCCGGCCGATATAGCCGACATCTGTACGAATCCGGAAGGCGTTGCATAATTCTAGCGCGCTTCCGACGGTCTCGAGAGAGCCAATTTCAGCTGAACTGCTCTGGCACGACTCAAACTATCGCTCTTCCCGGCCGCTATAGCCGGCATGTGTACGAATCCGGAAGGCGTTGCATAATTCTAGCGCGCTTCCGACGGTCTCGGGAGAGCCAATTTCAGCTACACTGCTCTGTCACGACTCAAACTATCGCTCTTGCCGGCCGCTATAGCCGGCATGCGTACGAATCCGGAAGGGGTTGCATAATTCTAGCGCGCTTCCGACGGTCTCGGGAGAGCCAATTTCAGCTGAACTGCTCTGACACGACTCAAACTATCGCTCTTCCCGGCCGCTACAGCCGGCATGTGTACGAATACGGCAGGCGTTGCATAATTCTAGCGCGCTTCCGACGGTCTCGGGAGAGCCAATTTCAGCTACACTGCTCTGACACGACTCAAACTGTCGCTCTTCCCGGCCGCTATAGCTGGCATGTGTACGAATCCGGAAGGCGTTGCTTAATTCTAGCGCTTCTGACGGTCTGAGGAGAGCCAATTTCAGCTACACTGCTCTGACACGACTCAAACTGTCGCTTTTCCCGGCCGCTATAGCCAGCATGTGTACGAATCCGGAAGGCTAGCATAATTCTAGCGCGCTTCCCACGGTCTCGGCAGAGCCAATTTCAGCTGAACTGCTCTGACACGACTCAAACTATCGCTCTATTGGCCGCTGCAGCGGGCATGTGCACGAATACGGCAGCCGTTGCATAATTATAGCGCGCTTCTGACGGTCTCGTTAGAGCTAATTTCAGCTGCACTGCTCTGACGCGACTCAAACTATCGCTCTTCCCGGCCGCTATAGCCGGCATGTTTACGAATACGGCAGGCGTTGCATAATTCTAGCGCGCTTCTGACGGTCTCGGGAGAGCCAATTTCAGATGCACTGCTCTGACACGACTCAAACTGTCGCTTTTCCCGGCTGCTATAGCCGGCATGTGTATGAATCTGGAAGGCGTCGCACAATTCTAGCGCGCTTCCGACGGTCTCGGGAGAGCCAATTTCAGCTGCACTGCTCTGACACGACTGAAACTGTCGCTGTTCCCGGCCGCTATAACCGGCATGTGTATGAATCTGGAAGGCGTCGCACAATTCTAGCGCGCTTCCGACGGTCTCGGGAGAGCCAATTTCAGCTGCACTGCTCTGACACGACTCAAACTATCGCTCTTCCCGGCCGCTACAGCCGGCATGTGTACGAATACGGCAGGCGGTGCATAATTCTAGCGCGCTTCCGACGGTCTCAGGAGAGCCAGTTTCAGCTGCACTGCTCTTACACGACTCAAACTGTCGCTCTTCCCGGCCGCTATAGCCGCCATGTGTACGAATCCGGAAGGCGTTGCATAATTCTAGCGCGCTTCTGACGGTCTCAGGAGAGCCAATTTCAGCTACACTGCTCTGACACGACTCAAACTGTCGCTTTTCCCGGCCGCTATAGCCAGCATGTGTACGAATCCGGAAGGCGTTGCATAATTCTAGCGCGCTGCCGACGGTCTCGGGAGAACCAATTTCAGCTGCACTGCTCTGACACGACTAAAACTATCGCTCATCCCGGCCGCTATAGCCGGCATGTGTACGAATACGGCAGGCGTTGCATAATTCTAGCGCGCTTCCGACAGTCTCGGGAGAGCCACTTTCAGCTGCACTGCTCTGACACGACTCAAACAATTGCTCATCCCGGCCGCTATAGTCGGTATGTGTACGAATACGGCAGGCGTTGCTTAATGCTAGCGCGCTTCCGACGGTCTCTAGAGAGCCAATTTCAGCTACACTGCTCTGACACGACTCAAACTGTCGCTCTTCCCGGCCGCTATAGCCGGCATGTGTACGAATACGGCAGGCGTTGCATAATTCTAGCGCGCTTCCGACGGTCTCTAGAGAGCCAATTTCAGCTACACTGCTCTGACACGACTCAAACTGTCGCTCTTCCCGGCTGCTATAGCCGGCATGTGTATGAATCTGGAAGGCGTCGCACAATTCTAGCGCGCTTCCGACGGTCTCGTGAGAGCCAATTTCAGCTGCACTGCTGTGACACAACTCAAACTATCGCTCTTCCCGGCCGCTATAGCCGGCATGTGTACGAATCCGGAAGGCGTTGCATAATTCTAGCGCGCTTCCGACGGTCTCGGGAGAGCCAATTTCAGCTACACTGCTCTGACGCGACTCAAACTGTCGCTCTTCCCGGCCGCTATAGTTGGCATGTGTACGAATCCGGAAGGCGTTGCTTAATTCTAGCGCTTCTGACGGTCTCAGGAGAGCCAATTTCAGCTACAATGCTCTGACACGACTCAAACTGTCGCTTTTCCCGGCCGCTATAGCCAGCATGTGTACGAATCCGGAAGGCGTAGCATAATTCTAGCGCGCTGCCGAAGGTCTCGGGAGAGCCAATTTCAGCTGCCCTGCTCTGACACGACTCAAACTGTCGCTCTTCCCGGCCACTATAGCCGGCATGCGTACGAATGCGGAAGGCGTTGCATAATTCTAGCGCGCTTCCCACGGTCTCGGGAGAGCCAATTTCAGCTGAACTGCTCTGACACGACTCAAACTATCGCTCTTCCCGGCCGCTGCAGCCGGCATGTGCACGAATACGGCAGGCGTTGCATAATTATAGCGCGCTTTTGATGGTCTCGTTAGAGCTAATTTCAGCTGCACTGCTCTGACCCGACTCAAACTATCGCTCTTCCCGGCCGCTATAGCCGGCATGTTTACGAATACGGCAGGCGTTGCATAATTCTAGCGCGCTTCCGACGGTCTCAGGAGAGCCAATTTCAGCTGCACTGCTCTGACACGACTCAAACTATCGCTCCTCCCGGCTGCTATAGCCGGCATGCGTACGAATACGGCAGGCGATGCATAATTCTAGCGCGCTTTCGACGGTCTCGGGAGAGCCAATTTCAGCTGCACTGCTCAGACACGACTCAAACTATCGCTCTTCCCGGCCGCTATAGCCGGCATGCGTACGAATCCGGAAGGAGTTGCATAATTCTAGCGCGCTTCCGGCGGTCTCGGGAGAGCCAATTTCAGCTGTACTGCTCTGACACGACTCAAAATAACGCTCTTCCTGGCCGCTTTAGCCGGCATGTGTACGAATACGGCAGGCGTTGCATAATTCCAGCGCGCTTCCGACGGTCTCGGGAGAGCCAATTTCAGCTGAACTGCTCTGACACGACTCAAACTATCGCTCTTCCCGGCCGCTATTGCCGGCATGTGTACGAATCCGGAAGGCGTTGCATAATTCTAGCGCGCTTCCGACGGTCTCGGGAGAGCCAATTTCAGCTACACTGCTCTGAAACGACTCAAACTGTCGCTCTTCCCGGCCGCTATAGCTGGCATGTGTACGAATCCGGAAGGCGTTGCTTAATTCTAGCGCTTCTGACGGTCTGAGGAGAGCCAATTTCAGCTACACTGCTCTGACACGACTCAAACTGTCGCTTTTCCCGGCCGCTATAGCCAGCATGTGTACGAATCCGGAAGGCGTAGCATAATTCTAGCGCGCTGCCGAAGGTCTCGGGAGAGCCAATTTCAGCTGCACTGCTCTGACACGACTCGAACTGTCGCTCTTCCGGGCCCCTATAGCCGGCATGCGTACGAATGCGGAAGGCGTTGCATAATTCTAGCGCGCTTCCCACGGTCTCGGGAGAGCCAATTTCAGCTGAACTGCTCTGACACGACTCAAACTATCGCTCTTCCCGGCCGCTGCAGCGGGCATGTGCACGAATACGGCAGGCGTTGCATAATTATAGCGCGCTTCTGACGGTCTCGTTAGAGCTAATTTCAGCTGCACTGCTCTGACGCGACTCAAACTATCGCTCTTCCCGGCCGCTATAGCCGGCATGTTTACGAATACGGCAGGCGTTGCATAATTCTAGCGCGCTTCCGACGGTCTCGGGAGAGCCAATTTCAGCTGCACTGCTCTGACACGACTCAAACTATCGCTCCTCCCGGCCGCTATAGCCGGCATGTGTACGAATACGGCAGGCGATGCATAATTCTAGCGCGCTTTCGACGGTCTCGGGAGAGCCAATTTCAGCTGCACTGCTCAGACACGACTCAAACTATCGCTCTTCCCGGCCGCTATAGCCGGCATGCGTACGAATCCGGAAGGAGTTGCATAATTCTAGCGCGCTTCCGGCGGTCTCGGGAGAGCCAATTTCAGCTGTACTGCTCTGACACGACTAAACTAACGCTCTTCCTGGCCGCTTTAGCCGGCATGTGTACGAATACGGCAGGCGTTGCATAATTCTAGCGCACTTCCGACGGTCTCGGGAGAGCCAATTTCAGCTGCACTGCTCTGACACGACTCAAACTATCGCTCTTCCCGGCCGCTATAGCCGGCATGTGTACGAATACGGCAGGCGTTGCATAATTCTAGCGCGCTTCCGACGGTCTCGGGAGAGCCAATTTCAGATGCACTGCTCTGACACGACTCAAACTGTCGCTTTTCCCGGCTGCTATAGCCGGCATGTGTATGAATCTGGAAGGCGTCGCACAATTCTAGCGCGCTTCCGACGGTCTCGGGAGAGCCAATTTCAGCTGCACTGCTCTGACACGACTGAAACTGTCGCTGTTCCCGGCCGCTATAACCGGCATGTGTATGAATCTGGAAGGCGTCGCACAATTCTAGCGCGCTTCCGACGGTCTCGGGAGAGCCAATTTCAGCTGCACTGCTCTGACACGACTCAAACTATCGCTCTTCCCGGCCGCTACAGCCGGCATGTGTACGAATACGGCAGGCGGTGCATAATTCTAGCGCGCTTCCGACGGTCTCAGGAGAGCCAGTTTCAGCTGCACTGCTCTTACACGACTCAAACTGTCGCTCTTCCCGGCCGCTATAGCCGCCATGTGTACGAATCCGGAAGGCGTTGCATAATTCTAGCGCGCTTCTGACGGTCTCAGGAGAGCCAATTTCAGCTACACTGCTCTGACACGACTCAAACTGTCGCTTTTCCCGGCCGCTATAGCCAGCATGTGTACGAATCCGGAAGGCGTTGCATAATTCTAGCGCGCTGCCGACGGTCTCGGGAGAACCAATTTCAGCTGCACTGCTCTGACACGACTAAAACTATCGCTCATCCCGGCCGCTATAGCCGGCATGTGTACGAATACGGCAGGCGTTGCATAATTCTAGCGCGCTTCCGACAGTCTCGGGAGAGCCACTTTCAGCTGCACTGCTCTGACACGACTCAAACAATTGCTCATCCCGGCCGCTATAGTCGGTATGTGTACGAATACGGCAGGCGTTGCTTAATGCTAGCGCGCTTCCGACGGTCTCTAGAGAGCCAATTTCAGCTACACTGCTCTGACACGACTCAAACTGTCGCTCTTCCCGGCCGCTATAGCCGGCATGTGTACGAATACGGCAGGCGTTGCATAATTCTAGCGCGCTTCCGACGGTCTCTAGAGAGCCAATTTCAGCTACACTGCTCTGACACGACTCAAACTGTCGCTCTTCCCGGCTGCTATAGCCGGCATGTGTATGAATCTGGAAGGCGTCGCACAATTCTAGCGCGCTTCCGACGGTCTCGTGAGAGCCAATTTCAGCTGCACTGCTGTGACACAACTCAAACTATCGCTCTTCCCGGCCGCTATAGCCGGCATGTGTACGAATCCGGAAGGCGTTGCATAATTCTAGCGCGCTTCCGACGGTCTCGGGAGAGCCAATTTCAGCTACACTGCTCTGACGCGACTCAAACTGTCGCTCTTCCCGGCCGCTATAGTTGGCATGTGTACGAATCCGGAAGGCGTTGCTTAATTCTAGCGCTTCTGACGGTCTCAGGAGAGCCAATTTCAGCTACAATGCTCTGACACGACTCAAACTGTCGCTTTTCCCGGCCGCTATAGCCAGCATGTGTACGAATCCGGAAGGCGTAGCATAATTCTAGCGCGCTGCCGAAGGTCTCGGGAGAGCCAATTTCAGCTGCACTGCTCTGACACGACTCAAACTGTCGCTCTTCCCGGCCACTATAGCCGGCATGCGTACGAATGCGGAAGGCGTTGCATAATTCTAGCGCGCTTCCCACGGTCTCGGGAGAGCCAATTTCAGCTGAACTGCTCTGACACGACTCAAACTATCGCTCTTCCCGGCCGCTGCAGCCGGCATGTGCACGAATACGGCAGGCGTTGCATAATTATAGCGCGCTTCTGATGGTCTCGTTAGAGCTAATTTCAGCTGCACTGCTCTGACCCGACTCAAACTATCGCTCTTCCCGGCCGCTATAGCCGGCATGTTTACGAATACGGCAGGCGTTGCATAATTCTAGCGCGCTTCCGACGGTCTCAGGAGAGCCAATTTCAGCTGCACTGCTCTGACACGACTCAAACTATCGCTCCTCCCGGCCGCTATAGCCGGCATGCGTACGAATACGGCAGGCGATGCATAATTCTAGCGCGCTTTCGACGGTCTCGGGAGAGCCAATTTCAGCTGCACTGCTCAGACACGACTCAAACTATCGCTCTTCCCGGCCGCTATAGCCGGCATGCGTACGAATCCGGAAGGAGTTGCATAATTCTAGCGCGCTTCCGGCGGTCTCGGGAGAGCCAATTTCAGCTGTACTGCTCTGACACGACTCAAACTAACGCTCTTCCTGGCCGCTTTAGCCGGCATGTGTACGAATACGGCAGGCGTTGCATAATTCCAGCGCGCTTCCGACGGTCTCGGGAGAGCCAATTTCAGCTGAACTGCTCTGACACGACTCAAACTATCGCTCTTCCCGGCCGCTATTGCCGGCATGTGTACGAATCCGGAAGGCGTTGCATAATTCTAGCGCGCTTCCGACGGTCTCGGGAGAGCCAATTTCAGCTACACTGCTCTGAAACGACTCAAACTGTCGCTCTTCCCGGCCGCTATAGCTGGCATGTGTACGAATCCGGAAGGCGTTGCTTAATTCTAGCGCTTCTGACGGTCTGAGGAGAGCCAATTTCAGCTACACTGCTCTGACACGACTCAAACTGTCGCTTTTCCCGGCCGCTATAGCCAGCATGTGTACGAATCCGGAAGGCGTAGCATAATTCTAGCGCGCTGCCGAAGGTCTCGGGAGAGCCAATTTCAGCTGCACTGCTCTGACACGACTCGAACTGTCGCTCTTCCGGGCCCCTATAGCCGGCATGCGTACGAATGCGGAAGGCGTTGCATAATTCTAGCGCGCTTCCCACGGTCTCGGGAGAGCCAATTTCAGCTGAACTGCTCTGACACGACTCAAACTATCGCTCTTCCCGGCCGCTGCAGCGGGCATGTGCACGAATACGGCAGGCGTTGCATAATTATAGCGCGCTTCTGACGGTCTCGTTAGAGCTAATTTCAGCTGCACTGCTCTGACGCGACTCAAACTATCGCTCTTCCCGGCCGCTATAGCCGGCATGTTTACGAATACGGCAGGCGTTGCATAATTCTAGCGCGCTTCCGACGGTCTCGGGAGAGCCAATTTCAGCTGCACTGCTCTGACACGACTCAAACTATCGCTCCTCCCGGCCGCTATAGCCGGCATGTGTACGAATACGGCAGGCGATGCATAATTCTAGCGCGCTTTCGACGGTCTCGGGAGAGCCAATTTCAGCTGCACTGCTCAGACACGACTCAAACTATCGCTCTTCCCGGCCGCTATAGCCGGCATGCGTACGAATCCGGAAGGAGTTGCATAATTCTAGCGCGCTTCCGGCGGTCTCGGGAGAGCCAATTTCAGCTGTACTGCTCTGACACGACTCAAACTATCGCTCTTCCCGG
>JARKHS020009291.1:0-18092 GCA_030143305.2 Amblyomma americanum | reverse complement strand
GTACACATGCCAGCTACAGCGGCCGGGAAGAGCGACAGTTTGAGTCGTGTCAGAGCAGTGTAGCTGAAATTGGCTCTCCCGAGACCGTCGGAAGCGCGCTAGAATTAGGCAACACCTTCCGGATTCCTACACATGCCGGCTATAGCGGCCGGGAAGAGCGATAGTTTGAGTCGTGTCAGAGCAGTTCAGCTGAAATTGGCTCTCCCGAGACCGTCGGAAGCGCGCTAGAATAATGCAACGCCTTCCGGATTCGTAAAGATGCCGGCTATAGCGGCCGGGAAGAGCGATAGTTTGATTCGTGTCAGAGCAGTGCAGCTGAAATTTGCTCTCCCGAGACCGTCGCAAGCGCGCTAGAATTATGCAACGCCTTCCGGATTCGTACACATCCCGGTTATAGCGGCCGGGAAGAGCGATATTTTGGGTCGTGTCAGAGCAGTGCAGCTGAAATTGGCTCTCCCGAGACCGTCGGAAGCGCGCTATAATTATGCAACGCCTTCCAGATTCATACACATGCCGGCTATAGCGGCCGGGAAGAGCGATAGCTGAGTCGTGTCTGAGCAGTGCAGCTGAAATTGGCTCTCCCGAGACCGTCGGATGCGCGCTAGAATTATGCATCGCCTGCCGTATTCGTACATATGCCGGCTATAGCGGCCGGGAGGAGCGATAGTTTGAGTCGTGTCAGAGCAGTGCAGCTGAAATTGGCTCTCCTGAGACCGTCGGAAGCGCGCTAGAATTATGCAACGCCTGCCGTATTCGTAAACATGCCGGCTATAGCGGCCGGGAAGAGCGATAGTTTGAGTCGTGTCAGAGCAGTGCAGCGGAAATTGGCTCTCCTGAGACCCTCGGAAGCGCGCAAGAATTATGCAACGCCTGCCGTATTCGTAAACATGCCGGCTATAGCGGCCGGGAAGAGCGGTAGTTTGAGTCGTGTCAGAGCAGTACAGCTGAAATTGGCTCTCCCGAGACCGTCGGAAGCGCGCTAGAATTATGCAACGCCTTCAGGATTCGTACACATGCCGGCTATAGCAGCCGGGAAGAGCGTTAGTTTGAGTCGTGTCAGAGCAGTGCAGCTGAAATTGGCTCTCTCGAGACCGTCGGAAGCGCGCTAGAATTGTGCGACGCCTTCCAGATTCATACACATGCCGGATATAGCGGCCGGGAAGAGCGACAGTTTGAGTCGTGTCAGAGCAGTGTAGCTTAAATTGGCTCTCTAGAGACCGTCGGAAGCGCGCTAGCATTAAGCAACGCCTGCCGTATTCGTACACATACCGACTATAGCGGCCGGGATGAGCAATTGTTTGAGTCGTGTCAGAGCAGTGCAGCTGAAATTGGCTCTCCCGAGACTGTCGGAAGCGCGCTAGAATTATGCAACGCCTGCCGTATTCGTACACATGCCGGCTATAGCGGCCGGGATGAGCGATAGTTTGAGTCGTGTCAGAGCAGTGCAGCTGAAATTGGTTCTCCCGAGACCGTCGGCAGCGCGCTAGAATTATTATGCAACGCCTTCCGTATTCGTACACATGCTGGCTATAGCGGCCGGGAAAAGCGACAGTTTGAGTCGTGTCAGAGCAGTGTAGCTGAAATTCGCTCTCCTGAGACCGTCAGAAGTGCGCTAGAAATATGCAACGCCTTCCGGATTCGTACACATGGCGGCTATAGCGGCCGGGAAGAGCGACAGTTTGAGTCGTGTAAGAGCAGTGCAGCTGAAATTGGCTCTCCTGAGACCGTCGGAAGCGCGCTAGAATTATGCAACGCCTGCCGTATTCGTACACATGCCGGCTGTAGCGGCCGGGAAGAGCGATAGTTTGAGTCGTGTCAGAGCAGTTCAGCTGAAATTGGCTCTCCCGAGACCGTCGGAAGCGCGATAGAATTGTGCAACGCCTTCCAGATTCATACACATGCCGGTTATAGCGGCCGGGAAGAGCGACAGTTTCAGTCGTGTCAGAGCAGTGCAGCTGAAATAGGCTCTCCCGAGACCGTCGGAAGCGCGCTAGAATTGTGCGACGCCTTCCAGATTCATACACATGCCGGCTATAGCAGCCGGGAAAAGCGACAGTTTCAGTCGTGTCAGAGCAGTGCAGCTGAAATTGGCTCTCCCGAGACCGTCGGAAGCGCGCTAGAATTATGCAACGCCTGCCGTATTCATACACATGCCGGCTATAGCGGCCAGGAAGAGCGATAGTTTGAGTCGTGTCAGAGCAGTGTAGCTGAAATTGGCTCTCTAGAGACCGTCGGAAGCGCGCTAGAATTGTGCAACGCCTGCCGTATTCGTACACATGCCGGCTATAGCGCCCGGGAAGAGCGATAGTTTGAGTCGTGTCAGAGCAGTGCAGCGGAAATTGGCTCTCCTGAGACCTTCGGAAGCGCGCAAGAATTATGCAACGCCTGCCGTATTCGTAAACATGCCGGCTATAGCGGCCGGGAAGAGCGGTAGTTTGAGTCGTGTCAGAGCAGTACAGCTGAAGTTGGCTCTCCCGAGACCGTCGGAAGCGCGCTAGGATTATGCAACGCCTTCCGTATTCGCACACATGCCGGCTATAGCAGCCTGGAAGAGCGATAGTTAGAGTCGTGTCAGAGCAGTGCAGCTGAAATTGGCTCTCCTGAGACCATCGGAAGCGCGCTAGAATTATGCAACACCTGCCGTATTCGTACACATGCCGGCTGTAGCGGCCGGGAAGAGCGATAGTTTGAGTCGTGTCAGAGCAGTTCAGCTGAAATTGGCTCTCCCGAGACCGTCGGAAGCGCGCTAGAATTATGCAACCCCTTCCGGATTCGTACGCATGCCGGCTATAGCGGCCGGCAAGAGCGATAGTTTGAGTCGTGACAGAGCAGTGCAGCTGAAATTTGCTCTCCCGAGACCGTCAAAAGCGCGCTAGAATTATGCAACGCCTTCAGGATTCGTACACATGCCGGCTATATAAGCCGGGAAGAGCGTTAGTTTGAGTCGTGTCAGAGCAGTGCAGCTGAAATTGGCTCTCTCTCGAGACCGTCGGAAGCGCGCTAGAATTGTGCGACGCCTTCCAGATTCATACACATGCCGGCTATAGCGGCCGGGAAGAGCGACAGTTTGAGTCGTGTCAGAGCAGTGTAGCTGAAATTGGCTCTCTAGAGACCGTCGGAAGCGCGCTAGAATTATGCATCGCCTGCCGTATTCTTACACATGCCGGCTATAACGGCCGGGAAGAGCGATAGTTTGAGTCGTGTCAGAGCAGTACAGCTGAAATTGGCTCTCCCGAGACCGTCGGAAGCGCGCTAGGATTATGCAACGCCTTCCGTATTCGTACACATGCCGGCTATAGCGGCCTGGAAGAGCGATAGTTATAGTCGTGTCAGAGCAGTGCAGCTGAAATTGGCTCTCCTGAGACCGTCGGAAGCGCGCTAGAATTATGCAACACCTGCCGTATTCGTACACATGCCGGCTATAGCGGCCGGGAAGAGCGATAGTTTGAGTCGTGTCAGAGCAGTGCAGCTGAAATTGGCTCTCCCGAGACCGTCGGAAGCGCGCTAGAATTATGCAACGCCTGCCGTATTCGTACACATGCCGGCTATAGCGGCCGGGAAGAGCGGTAGTTTGAGTCGTGTCAGAGCAGTGCAGCTGAAATTGGCTCTCCCGAGACCGTCGGAAGCGCGCTAGAATTATGCAACGCCTGCCGTATTCGTACACATGCCGGCTATAGCGGCCGGGATGAGCGATAGTTTGAGTCGTGTCAGAGCAGTGCAGCTGAAATTGGCTCTCCCGAGACCGTCGGCAGCGCGCTAGAATTATGCAACGCCTTCCGGATTCGTACACATGCTGGTTATAGCTGCCGGGAAAAGCGACAGTTTGAGTCGTGTCAGAGCAGTGTAGCTGAAATTGGCTCTCCTGAGACCGTCAGAAGCGCGCTAGAATTATGCAACGCGTTCCGGATTCGTACACATGGCGGCTATTGCGGTCGGGAAAAGCGACAGTTTGAGTCGTGTCAGAGCAGTGCAGCTGAAATTGGCTCTCCTGAGACCGTTGGAAGCGCGCTAGAATTATGCAACGCCTGCCGTATTCGTACACATGCCGGCAGTAGCGGCCGGGAAGAGCGATAGTTTGAGTCGTGTCAGAGCAGTTCAGCTGAAATTGGCTCTCCCGAGACCGTCGTAAGCGCGATAGAATTGTTCAACGCCTTCCAGATTCATACACATGCCGGCTATAGCGGCCGGGAAGAGCGACAGTTTGAGTCGTGTCAGAGCAGTGCAGCTGAAATTTGCTCTCCCGAGACCGTCGGAAGCGCGCTAGAATTATGCAACGCCTGCCGTATTCGTACACATGCCGGCTATAGCGGCCGGGAAGAGCGATAGTTTGAGTCGTGTCAGAGCAGTGTAGCTGAAATTGGCTCTCTAGAGACCGTCGGAAGCGCGCTAGAATTATGCAACGCCTGCCGTATTCGTACACATGCCGGCTATAGCGGCCGGGAAGAGCGATAGTTTGAGTCGTGTCAGAGCAGTGCAGCGAAAATTGGCTCTCCCGAGACCGTCGGAAGCGCGCTAGGATTATGCTAACATTCACAGCGCAAGACGAACACGGACACGAGGGGAGACACCACAAAGCGCCGACTTCAACAAAAGTTTATTGCTGCGCGAGCGACTATATATGGTGTACAGCGGGCATGCGCAGCAACGAAAAGGTACAATCATGAGCATCTGGTAGCGGCGCCACATCGCAAGCGAACACATCATTTTCTGCACACGACAAAAAAAGGAAAAAACAAAAAGCTAAAAAACCTAAAATGCAGTACGCTTACAAGAACGTCGAAGCCATAATACTCATTCCGAAATTCGCAAGATATGACGCTCCTTTCACTTAACAGCAATGATGGAGTGCTGACACAGTGATCCCTTTTTTTTGCAATCTCTGCAGCCTCAGCAATCTCCCTGGCTGTTTTGCTTATGTACTTGTGAAGGATGGTGGTTCCTCCCAAAGAAGGACCACGTTCCTTGCACTGTTGGCAATCACGGCAGTGTATGCCGAGATGACGAGATGCCCCGATGACGCGGTTGTTATGTTCCATGAGCCTCTCGTTGAGGCACCTGCCTGTTTGGCCAATGTAGGCTCGTCCGCAGGGCAATGGAATCGAGTACACCACGTTTCTCGCGCACTTCACAAATGGCTGCCTGTGCCTAACAGCGCAGGAGTTGCTGACAGAGACGGCGGAATTCACCTTTTTGCATAGTTTAGAGAGTTTATCAGGTGCGGAAAAGACCACATGCACTCCTGCTCTTTTTCCTATTTTTTTGAGCTGGTGGGCGATGGTGTGCATGTACGGCAATACCGTCATATTCTTTCTCCAATCTCTGTCAGCTCCGTCTTGGTTACGAACCACTTCCCTGCTCTCTTTAAGCAAGCTGTCTGCAACCGCTAACAAGAGCGTGCTTGGATAGCCAGAGCTGTTTAACCTGGTCACCTGGTTAAGGAACGCAGACTCCAGTCTATGCTCGCACGATTTCTCGAGAGCACTGCAAAAGCATGACTTAACAATCGCACGTTTCACTAGTTTTGAGTGGGCTGAACCAAAAGGAAGAACAGGTTTGTTTCCTCGCGGTTCATAAGCCCAGCACACATGGTTAGCAGAAAAAAAAAAACCCAAGTCAAGAAATCTGATGAATCTGTTCACATCCAGTTCATGCGTCAAGATTAGTGGTTGAAGGCATTCAGAAAACAACGACAGAACACTAAACAAGTTTGCCTGATTGGACATATCTTCTGTGCCGGTGAAAACGAGAAAATCATCCACTTATCTGAAGATGCCATCAACACTGGACCCTTCACTCCTACGCTTCAATTCCCGGTCCCGCTCCGCTAGAAAAATGTCGCTCAAAACCGGAGCAACGCAGGAGCCAATGCATATTCTGTTTTTTTGAGTAACGATGGTGCCTTCCCAAACTGCGAATGTTGACTTAAGGTAAGTTGAAAGCAATTCCAGGAAATTATCGACAGATAAACCACTACTGTTTTGAAACGGAATCACCCCATGTCTGTCTATGCAGTTCCTTACACTGGTCGGTAGGCTGTCCTGCGGGATCGAATAATAAAGGTCTTTAATGTCGACTGAGAAAGCCGACAGGTTCGCCTTGGGCCTGTCCTTAAGAAATCGGATCACCTCGTCAGAGTTCTTCACCTTGAAAGGGTCGTCAACGGTAAGAGAATTTAAATTTTGCTGCAGAAACCTTGCAAGCGACTTCTGCCAAGTTCCATTTTCAGAGATAATTACCCGCAGAGGGCAGTCCACATTATGAGTTTTTGCAGCAAAGAAAAGGTCCAAGCTTACCTTTTCCGCCTTGTCTATGGATTTAACAGTGCCAACAGTGCAAGGAACGTGGCCCTTCTTTGGGAGGAACCACCATCCTTCACAAGTACATAAGCAAAACAGCCAGGGAGATTGCTGAGGCTGCAGAGATTGCAAAAAAAGGGATCACTGTGTCAGCACTCCATCATTGCTGTTAAGTGATAAGGAGCGTCATATCTTGCGAATTTCGGAAAGAGTATTATGGCTTCGACGTTCTTGTGCGCGTACTGCTTTTAAGGTTTTTTAGCTTTTTGTTTTTTTCCTTTTTTTGTCGTGTGCAGAAAATGATGTGTTCGCTTGCGATGTGGCGCCGCTACCAGATGCTCATGATTGTACCTTTTCGTTGCTGCGCATGCCCGCTGTACACCATATATAGTCGCTCGCACAGCAATAAACTTTTCTTGAATACGGCGCTTTGTGGTGTCTCCCCTCATGTCCGTGTTCGTCTTGCGCTGTGAATGTTAGCATGAAGTACCAACTCGCCCAGCAACTGATTTTAGGATTATGCAACGCCTTCCGTATTCGTACACATGCCGGCTATAGCGGCCTGGAAGGGCGATAGTTAGAGTCATGTCAGAGCAGTGCAGCTGAAATTGGCTCTCCTGAGGCCGTCGGAAGCGCGCTAGAATTATGCAACGCCTGCCGTATTCGTACACATGCCGGCTATAGCAGCTGGGATGAGCGATAGTTTGAGTCGTGTTAGAGCAGTGCAGCTGAAATTGGCTCTCCCGAGACCGTCGGAAGCGCGCTAGAATTATGCAACGCCTTCCGGATTCGTACACATGCCAGCTATAGCGGCCGGGAAGAGCGACAGTTTGAGTCGTGTCAGAGCAGTGTAGCTGAAATTGGCTCTCCCGAGACCGTCGGAAGCGCGCTAGAATTATGCAACGCCTTCCGGATTCGTACACATGCCGGCTATAGCGGCCGGGAAGAGCGATAGTTTGAGTCGTGTCAGAGCAGTTCAGCTGAAATTGGCTCTCCCGAGACCGTCGGAAGCGGGCTAGAATAATGCAACGCCTTCCGGATTCGTACAGATGCCGGCTATAGCGGCCGGGAAGAGCGATAGTTTGATTCGTGTCAGAGCAGTGCAGCTGAAATTTGCTCTCCCGAGACCGTCGCAAGCGCGCTAGAATTATGCAACGCCTTCCGGATTCGTACACATCCCGGTTATAGCGGCCGGGAAGAGCGATATTTTGAGTCGTGTCAGAGCAGTGCAGCTGAAATTGGCTCTCCCGAGACCGTCGGAAGCGCGCTAGAATTGTGCAACGCCTTCCAGATTCGTACACATGCCGGCTATAGCAGCCGGGAAGAGCGATAGCTGAGTCGTGTCTGAGCAGTGCAGCTGAAATTGGCTATCCCGAGACCGTCGGAAGCGCGCTAGAATTATGCATCGCCTGCCGTATTCGTACACATGCCGGCTATAGCGGCCGGGAGGAGCGATATTTTGAGTCGTGTCAGAGCAGTGCAGCTGAAATTGGCTCTCCCGAGACCGTCGGAAGCGCGCTAGAATTATGCAACGCCTGCCGTATTCGTAAACATGCCGGCTATAGCGGCCGGGAAGAGCGATAGTTTGAGTCGTGTCAGAGCAGTGCAGATGAAATTAGCTCTCCCGAGACCGTCGGAAGCGCGCTAGAATTATGCAACGCCTGCCGTATTCGTACACATGCCGGCTTTAGCGGCTTGGAAGAGCGATAGTTTGAGTTGTGTCAGAGCAGTTCAGCTGAAATTGGCTCTCCCGAGACCGTGAGAAGCGCGCTAGAAATATGCAACGCCTGCCGTATTCGTACACATGCCGGCTATAGCGGCCGGGAAGAGCGGTAGTTTGAGTCGTGTCAGAGCAGTGCAGCTGAAATTGGCTCTCCCGAGACCGTCGGAAGCGCGCTAGAATTATGCAACGCCGGCCGTATTCGTACACATGCCGGCTATAGCGGCCGGTTTGAGCGATAGTTTGAGTCGTGTCAGAGCAGTGCAGCTGAAATTGGCTCTCCCGAGACCGTCGGCAGCGCGCTAGAATTATGCAACGCCTTCCGGATTCGTACACATGCTGGCTATAGCGGCCGGGAAAAGCGACAGTTTGAGTCGTGTCAGAGCAGTGTAGCTGAAATTGGCTCTCCTGAGACCGTCAGAAGCGCGCTAGAATTATGCAACGCCTTCCGGATTCGTACACATGCTGGCTATAGCGGCCGGGAAAAGCGGCAGTTTGAGTCGTGTCAGAGCAGTGTAGCTGAAATTGGCTCTCCCGAGACCGTCGGAAGCGCGCTAGAATTATGCAACGCCTGCCGTATTCGTACACATGCCGGCTATAGCGGCCGGGAAGAGCGGTAGTTTGAGTCGTGTCAGAGCAGTGCAGCTGAAATTGGCTCTCCCGAGGCCGTCGGAAGCGCGCTAGCATTAAGCAACGCCTTCCGTATTCGTACACATGCCGGCTATAGCGGCCTGGAAGGGCGATAGTTAGAGTCGTGTCAGAGCAGTGCAGCTGAAATTGGCTCTCCTGAGACCGTCGGAAGCGCGCTAGAATTATGCAACACCTACCGTATTCGTACACATGCCGGCTGTAGCGGCCGGGAAGAGCGATAGTTTGAGTCGTGTCAGAGCAGTGCAGCTGATATTGGCTCTCCCGAGACCGTCGGAAGCGCGCTAGAATTAAGCAACGCCTGCCGTATTCTTACACATACCGACTATAGCGGCCGGGATGAGCAATAGTTTGAGTCGTGTCAGAGCAGTGCAGCTGAAATTGGCTCTCCCGAGACCGTCGGAAGCGCGCTAGAATTATGCAACGCCTGCCGTATTCGTACACGTGCCGGCTATAGCAGCCGTGATGAGCGATAGTTTGAGTCGTGTCAGAGCAGTGCAGCTGAAAATGGCTCTCCCGAGACCGTCGGAAGCGCGCTAGAATTATGCAGCGCCTTCCGGATTCGTACACATGCTGGCTATAGCGGCCGGGAAAAGCGACAGTTTGAGTCGTGTCAGAGCAGTGTAGCTGAAATTGGCTCTCCTGAGACCGTCAGAAGCGCGCTAGAATTATGCAACGCCTTCCAGATTCGTACACATGCCGGCTATAGCGGCCGGGAAGAGCGATAGCTGAGTCGTGTCTGAGCAGTGCAGCTGATATTGGCTCTCCCGAGACCGTCGGAAGCGCGCTAGAATTATGCATCGCCTGCCGTATTCGTACACATGCCGGCTATAGCGGCCGGGAAAAGCAACAGTTTGAGTCGTGTCAGAGCAGTGTAGCTGAAATTGGCTCTCCTGAGACCGTCAGAAGCGCGCTAGATTTATGCAACGCCTGCCGTATTCGTACACATGCCGGCAGTAGCGGCCGGGAAGAGCGATAGTTTGAGTCGTGTAAAAGCAGTTCAGCTGAAATTGGCTCTCCCGAAACCGTCGGAAGCGCGATAGAATTGTGCAACGCCTTCCAGATTCATACACATGCCGGCTATAGCGGCCGGGAAGAGCGACAGTTTGAGACCTGTCAGAGCAGTGCAGCTGAAATTTGCTCTCCCGAGACCGTCGGAAGCGCGCTAGAATTATGCAACGCCTTCAGGATTCGTACACATGCCGGTTATAGCAGCCGGGCAAAGCGATAGTTTGAGTTGTGTCAGAGCAGTGCAGCTGAAATTGGCTCTCCCGAGACCGTCGGAAGCGCGCTAGAATTGTGCGACGCCTTCCAGATTCATACACATGCCGGCTATAGCAGCCGGGAAGAGCGACAGTTTGAGTCGTGTCAGAGCAGTGTAGCTGAAATTGGCTCTCTAGAGACCGTCGGAAGCGCGCTAGAATTATGCAACGCCTGCCGTATTCGTACACATGCCGGCTATAGCGGCCGGGAAGAGCGATAGTTTGAGTCGTGTCAGAGCAGTGCAACGAAAATTGGCTCTCCCGAGACCGTCGGAAGCGGGCTAGGATTGTGCGACGCCTTCCAGATTCATACACATGCCGGCTATAGCAGCCGGGAAGAGCGACAGTTTGAGTCGTGTCAGAGCAGTGTAGCTGAAATTGGCTCTCTAGAGACCGTCGGAAGCGCGCTAGAATTATGCAACGCCTGCCGTATTCGTACACATGCCGGCTATAGCGGCCGGGAAGAGCGATAGTTTGAGTCGTGTCAGAGCAGTGCAACGAAAATTGGCTCTCCCGAGACCGTCGGAAGCGCGCTAGAATTGTGCGACGCCTTCCAGATTCATACACATGCCGGCTATAGCAGCCGGGAAGAGCGACAGTTTGAGTCGTGTCAGAGCAGTGTAGCTGAAATTGGCTCTCTAGAGACCGTCGGAAGCGCGCTAGAATTATGCAACGCCTTCCGTATTCGTACACATGCCGGCTATAGCGGCCTGGAAGGGCGATAGTTTGAGTCGTGTCAGAGCATCATCATCATGATCAGCTATACTACACCCACTGCAGGGCAAAGGCCTCTCCCATGTCTCTCCAATTAACCCTATCCTTTGCCAGCTGCATCCACCCTTTGCCTGCAAACTTCTTAATCTCATCCATCCATCTAACCTTCTGCCGCCCCCTGCTACGCTTACTTTCTCTTGGAACCCACTCCGTTACCCTTAAAGACCAGCGGTTATCTTGCCTTCGCATTACATGCCCTGCCCAAGCCCATTTCTTTCTCTTGATTTCGACTAGGATGTCATTAACCCGTGTTTGTTCCCTCACCCACTCTGCCCGCTTCCGATCTCTTAACGTTACACCTATCATTTTTCTTTCCATGGCTCGCTGCGTTGTCGTTAACTTAAGCTGAACTTTTTTCGTTAGCCTCCACGTTTCTGCCCCGTAGGTGAGTACCGGTAAGATTATGCTGTTGTACACTTTCCTCTTGAGAGAAATTGGTAAACTGCCACTCATGATCTGCGAGAATTTGCCATATGCGCTCCACCCCATTCTTATCCTTCTAGTTATCTCCCTCTCATGATCCGGATCAGCTGTCACTACCTGCCCTAAGTAGACGTATTCCGGCACAATTTCTAGACTCTCGCTGCCAATTGTGAACTGCTGTTCCCTTGCTAGGCTGTTGAACATTACCTTGGTTTTCTGCATGTTAATTTTTAGACCCATCGATCTGCTCTGCCTGTCTAACTCGTTGATCATGATTTGCAGTTCACCTCCTGAGTGACTCAGCAAGGCAATGTCATCAGCAAATCTCAGATTATTTAGGTATTCTCCATTTATTCTTATTCCCAACTGTTCCCAATTCAGGCCTCGAAATACCTCCTGCAAACATGCGGTGAACAGCATTGGCGAGATCGTGTCTCCTTGCCTGACGCCCTTCCTTATTGGAATTTTATTGCTGACTTTATGGAGGACTATAGTAGCTGTGCAGTTGCTATATATATCTTCCAGTATTTTGACATAAGGCTCTTCTACCCCCTGATTACGCAATGCCTGTATGACTGCTGAGGTTTCCACTGAGTCGAATGCCTTCTCATAATCAATGAAAGCTATATATAGAGGTTGGTTATATTCTGCGCATTTTTTTCTACCACCTGATTGATAGTGTGAATATGATCTATTGTGGAATATCCTTTACGAAAGCCTGCCTGATCATTTGGTTGATTAAAGTCTAACGTTGCCCTGACTCTATTAGCGATTACCTTAGTAAATACTTTGTAGGCAACGGATAGTAAGCTGATCGGCCTGTAATTTTTCAAGTCCTTGGCGTCTCCCTTCTTATGAATTAAGATAATGTTTGCATTCTTCCAAGCTTCTGGTACAGTCGAGGTCATAAGGCATTGCGTATACAGGGTGGCTAGTTTTTCTAGCACGATGTCCCCTCCATCCTTCAACAGATCTGCTGTTACCTGATCCTCCCCAGCTGCTTTTCCCCTTTTCATTGCTTCTAAGGCTTTCTTTACTTCATCTTTCGTTACTGGCGGGATGACGCATTGCTGTGCACTGCTGTCTTTCTCATTAGCGCTCTGATTACATTGGCTACTGTACAGGTCTGTGTAGAACTCTTCGGCTACGTTAACTATCTTATCCATATTGCTAATGACATTGCCCTGCTTGTCTCTTAATGCATACATCTGGTTTTTACCTATGCCTAGTTTCCTCTTCACTGTTTTTAGGCTACCTCCGTTCTTTATAGCATGCTCGATTCTCTCCATATTAAACTTCCTTATGTCGGCTACCTTGCGCTTATTTATTAACTTTGATAGCTCCGTTAGTTCTATTCTATCGGTAGTGTTAGATGCCTTCATGTTTTGGCGCTTCTTAATCAGATCTTTCGTCACCTGAGATAACTTCCCGGTATCTTTTCGAATTGTCCTACCGCCTACTTCTACTGCGCACTCCGTAATTATTGATGTCATGTTATCGTGCATTGAATGAACATCAAGATCATCTTCTTCAGTTAAAGCCGAGTATCTGTTTTTCAGCGCTATCCTAAACTCCTGTGCTTTCCCTCTTACGGCTAACTCGTTAATGGTCTTCTTCTTCGCTAGCTTCTTCCGTTCCCTCTTCAAGTCTAAGCTAATTCTAGACCTTACCATTCTATGGTCGCTGCAACGCACCATTCCGAGGACGGCCACATCCTGAATGATGCCAGGTTTAGCGCATAGTATGAAGTCGATTTCATTTTTAATCTCACCATTGGGGCTCTTCCAGGTCCACTTCCTGTTTTCTCGTTTGTGGAAGAAGGTATTCATGATCCGTAAATTATTTCTATCCGCGAATTCGACTAATAACTCTCCCCTGCTATTTCTAGAGCCTATGCCATAGTCACCTACCGCGTGGTCGTCAGCCTGCTTCTTGCCCACCTTCGCATTGAAGTCGCCCATCAGTACAGTGTACTGCGATTTTGCTCTATTCATTGCTGATTCTACGTCCTCATAGAAGCTTTCAACGGTCTGGTCATCATGGCTGGATGTGGGTGCGTAGGCCTGCACCACTTTCAGCTTGTACCTCCTATTCAGCCTAATTGCTATAGCTGCTACCCTCTCGTTAATACTGTAGAACTCCTCTACGTTGCCAGCTATATCCTTATTAATGAGGAAACCCACACCTAGTTCTCGTCTATCCTCTAACCCGCGATAGCACAGTATGTGTCCGTCTTTTAGTATTGTATACGCCTCACCTGTCCTCCTAACTTCGCTAAGCCCGATCACATCCCATTTAATTCCCGCTAGTTCCTCGAACAGCACTGCTAGGCTAGCCTCACTAGCTAAAGTTCTAGCGTTAAACGTTGCCAGGTTCAGATTCCAATGGCGGCCTGTCCGGAGCCAGAGATTCTTAGCACCCTCCGCTGCGTCACAGGTCTGAACGCCGCCGTGGTCAGTTGCTCTGCAGCCGCTGGGGACTGAGGGCCGAGGGTTAATTCGTTTGATCATAGAAGGTTGTGGCCAAGTACTACTGACAGGTGATTTTAATTTGCCAGGAATTGATTGGATGTCGCTTTCTCCCGGCAGAGTTGATACAGCTAGCAGTGAACATCTGATCGAACTCGCCTATTGCTATGGTTTGACTCAGATTGTTGAAAAGAGTACGAGAGTATGTACGACAACATCCTCGATACTAGACCTTGTCTTTTTGTCATCTGGTCTACTAGAGTTTTTGCTGAGTTGTGATGTTGAAGAAGGATTGTCTGACCATAAAATGGTGATTATGTCGCTCAATATGACTCACGAAATATGTCACAAATCTTGCAGAAAGACTGTTTTGAATTTTGCGGCTGCCGATGATGTCGGATTACTGGACTACCTTGAAATCTCGTTTGATGAATTCATGTGTTTATATCAAGACGGACTTGGCACAGATAAGTTGTGGGATTTTTTTGCAAACATGACAGCGAAAGCAATTGAGATGTTCATTCCTAAAACCACGAAAATAACAAAAAGGAAGCATCCTTGGATTAATAGAGACATTATTCACCAAAAACGACAGCTCAAAAGGAAACGAAAAAGATGCTCACAATACCCAAGCCCTGAATTAAAAACCTCCATATGTCGTATGAGCCAAGAGTTAAAGCGACTCATCAAAGAAAGTAAAAATACCTTTTACAGTCAGACTCTCACCAGATTTCTTACTGAAGCGCCCAGTAAGTTCTGGCGATATATAAATGGCGGCGGTAAAACTCACCATTCTAATGAAGAAGAGAGCCCCCAGAGGGCTGAAAGTTTTAATTCATTTTTTGCATCTGTTTTCACTGAAGATGACGGCGAATCACCGTCTTTTGAGCCTCCAGGTTGCCCTCCTATACCCGATCTAGAAATAAGTGAAGAAGGAGTTCTGAAACTCCTTTTGAATATCAACACTAAAAAGAACTCAGGACCGGACGGTATCCCGAATGAATTCTTATATAGATATGCAGAGTGGAATTCTAAATTTCTTACCAAAATCTTTCAATCGTCTATCGACAGTAGTTGTGTTCCCATTGCCTGGAAATGTGCGAAAATAGTGCCTGTGCATAAAAATGGTCCCACTTCTAACGTTGAAAATTATAGACCCATTTCCCTCATTAGCACGTGTTCCAAGTTACTCGAACATATTATGTACGCTCACTTATCAACTTTTCTTGAGAGTAACAATCACCTATTTGTAAACCAGCATGGCTTCCGCAAGGGGCTTTCTACCATCACACAACTCACGGAAACTGTACATGATCTTTCTCAGTCAATTAATTCCCGCATGCAAACAGACATCATAATTTTGGACTTTGCAAAGGCGTTTGATAAGGTTTCGCACCCTAAGCTATTACTAAAAATCAGTGCCATATTTAAAAATGAAACTATAACTAAGTGGTTCAGGTCATATCTTTCGTCTAGAGTACAGTATGTTCAGGTTCAAGAGTATAAATCCAACATCATGCCAGTCGATTCCGGTGTTCCCCAGGGCAGCGTTCTGGGCCCTCTCTTGTTTTTGATCTTCATCAACGACTTGCCTGTAGGTTTGAGCGTTCCAGTTAGACTGTATGCAGATGACTGCATCGTTTATAAACAAATTAATACTCCAGAAGATCAGGCAGAACTCAATCAAAACTTGCAGAAAATACATGAATGGTGTAAGGTGTGGCAGATGGTATTAAATTCAAACAAAACAGTTTTTATGACCATTACAAGAAAGAAAACTGTCCTTGATTACAGTTACAGCATTAATGGTAGATTACTAACTAGAGTAAGTAATTTTAAATACCTTGGAGTAACACTCACATCTGACTTACGCTGGAATTCACACATAGATAATATATGTACTAAGGCTTCCAAGGCACTCTGGAGCTTGAGACGCAATATGTGCAGTGCAACTCCTGAAATAAAAAGTCTGGTTTTCAAAAGCCTAGTTAGGCCTATCCTCGAATATGCAAAAGTTGTCTGGGACCCGTACACTGCTTCCAACTGTTCTAAGCTGGAAAGAATCCAGCGTCTCGGAGCAAGGTTTATATTTAATAGGTATCGTTATTCTGATTCTCCAACTTCTTTGTGTAAATCTGCTGATTTGCAAACACTTGACATTAGAACCAAATGCGACAGACTCAAGTTTCTTTTCCAGATCGCTAACCACTACTTGAAAATCGATCAAACAAAATACTTTGAAATTAAAACAGGGGAAACATCACGCCATCGTCACAGTTTGTACATCCCAATGCCGCCTGTCAGAAATGATTGCTTTAAATTTAGTTTTTTCCCGAGACCCATTAAGGAATGGAATATGTTACCAAACTCCGTTGTCACGTCACAATCACTAAGCGAATTTTTAGATAAACTGCACAATATTTTATGTTCTGCTTGATTTCTATGACAATGTTTTCGTTTTGTTCAAGTGGCAAACACAATTATGTATGAAATTTAGTGTTGATCTCAGTGTTTGTTTAATGTGTTCTTTTTCTGTTTCAAGTTTGATTTCCACTCCTGTAATAGCCCGCCCAGGGCTGACAGTATGAATAAATGAAATGAAATGAATGGTGAGAGAGTGCGTCGTCGGTTCTGGGCACCGAGATAAGGCCGCACTCCAGGCCTGGTTATGCAATTCCATCGACACGCGGTTTTTTTTTTTAACCCGGTGGAGAATTGCGCGGCACCAGGATTTGAACCCCGGTCCTCTTCCACGCGAGGCGGATGTTCTACCTCTACGCCATCGCTGCACAAAAAGAGCAGTGCAGCTGATATTGGCTCTCCCGAGACCGTCGGAAGCGCGCTAGAATTAAACAACGCCTGCCGTATTCTTACACATACCGACTATAGCGGCCGGGATGAGCAATAGTTTGAGTCGTGTCAGAGCAGTGCAGCTGAAATTGGCTCTCCCGAGACCGTCGGAAGCGCGCTAGAATTATGCAACGCCTGCCGTATTCGTACACATGCCGGCTATAGCAGCCGGGATGAGCGATAGTTTGAGTCGTGTCAGAGCAGTGCAGCTGAAATTGGCTCTCCCGAGACCGTCGGAAGCGCGCTAGAATTATGCAATGCTTTCCGTATTCGTACACATGCTGGCTATAGCGGCCGGGAAAAGCGACAGTTTGAGTCGTGTCAGAGCAGTGTAGCTGAAATTGGCTCTCCTGAAACCGTCAGAAGCGCACTAGAATTATGCAACGCCTTCCGGATTCGTACGCATGCCAGCTATAGCGGCCGGGATGAGCGACAGTTTCAGTCGTGTCAGAGCAGTGCAGCTGAAATTGCCTCTCCCGAGACCGGTGGAAGCGCGCTAGAATTGTGCGACGCCTTCCAGATTCATACACATGCCGGCTATAGCAGCCGGGAAAAGCGACAGTTTGAGTCGTGTCAGAGCAGTGCAGCTGAAATTGGCTCTCCCGAGACCGTCGGAAGCGCGCTAGAATTATGCAACGCCTTTTGGATTCGTACACATGCTGGCTATAGCGGCCGGGTAAAGCGACAGCTTGAGTCGTGTCAGAGCAGTGTAGCTGAAATTGGCTCTCCTGAGACCGTCAGAAGCGCGCTAGAATTATGCAACGCCTTCCGGATTCTCGTACACATGCCAGCTATAGCAGCCGGGAAGAGCGACAGTTTGAGTCGTGTCAGAGCAGTGTAGCTGAAATTAGCTCTCCCGAGACCGTCGGAAGCGCGCTAGAATTAGGCAACACCTTCCGGATTCCTACACATGCCGGCTATAGCGGCCGGGAAGAGCGATAGTTTGAGTCGTGTCAGAGCAGTTCAGCTGAAATTGGCTCTCCCGAGACCGTCGGAAGCGCGCTAGAATTATGCAACGCCTGCCGTATTCGTACACATGCCGGCTATAGCGGCCGGGAAGAGCGGTAGTTTGAGTCGTGTCAGAGCAGTGCAGCTGAAATTGGCTCTCCCGAGGCCGTCGGAAGCGCGCTAGCATTAAGCAACGCCTTCCGTATTCGTACACATGCCGGCTATAGCGGCCTGGAAGGGCGATAGTTAGAGTCGTGTCAGAGCAGTGCAGCTGAAATTGGCTCTCCTGAGACCGTCGGAAGCGCGCTAGAATTATGCAACACCTACCGTATTCGTACACATGCCGGCTGTAGCGGCCGGGAAGAGCGATAGTTTGAGTCGTGTCAGAGCAGTGCAGCTGATATTGGCTCTCCCGAGACCGCCGGAAGCGCGCTAGAATTAAGCAACGCCTGCCGTATTCTTACACATACCGACTATAGCGGCCGGGATGAGCAATAGTTTGAGTCGTGTCAGAGCAGTGCAGCTGAAATTGGCTCTCCCGAGACCGTCGGAAGCGCGCTAGAATTATGCAACGCCTGCCGTATTCGTACACGTGCCGGCTATAGCGGCCGGGAAGAGCGATAGTTTGAGTCGTGTCAGAGCAGTGCAGCGGAAAATGGCTCTCCTCGAGACCGTCGGAAGCGCGCAAGAATTATGCAGCGCC